>JAXQQM020075450.1:0-134294 GCA_034641835.2 Pinus albicaulis
AGCTGTAACACCTCCAGTTTAAGGAAATTTTTTTTTTTTTTCTTGGTGTCTTTGCCTATGGTATAAATTCCACTATTGCAGCTTAGGTTTCCTCCTTTTCAACCCATTTGGATTTCAGTTAGAGTCAAGAAGTATTAACCCTTTTTGTTTAATTTTTATTGTATAATCTTTTCAACCCTTTTTATTTATCTATCATAGTATAACCTTTTCAACTATCATTTAGATCTTTTTATATCTAAAAATCTATATATGAAAATCGTGAGAATATTAATCCCTCCGTTTTGCGTTCATGTTCTTAACCCACTAGCAAAATCGTGAACCATTAGTCCATTCAGCGCTTTACATATAATAATCTAAATATCATAGTCCATTCGGCGCTTTACATATAAAAATCTAAACATCATAAACCACGTAGACATTCTTTATGTAAGAAAATGATAAGATAGCTGACGTAGACGTTTATATGTATATCATCGGCCAACCCTAGTGTGCTGTCATCGCAATAATTGGGTATGCCGCGTAATGGTTTTATGTAACTGCGCACATGTATATCGGCGCTGTGTAGATATATTCGCAGGCATGATTTCACATTTTGAAACCTACAGTTTTCATACTTGCTATTACGTCGATTTATTTTGATTCTTATGTATGGTTTAGAATTCGATTTCCGAACAGTGAGATCGATAGGTTTAATCCTGAGCACCGCGTACATGTAACCGTGGTTTTTATCAAACCCTAAACTGTGTGGTTCCTTATATGTTATGGACAGGTACTTACATACGCTGAAGATTTTCAGTTTCAGGTCTATATATCTGACAGAGGGTTTTCTTGTGGTGCTAATCGTTACGTGTCGGAGTATGAGAGGATTGTTCAATTTGGAAAAACCGTCGTTTGACTGAGAGAGGTGCACGCGCCCTCCTCTCCGTCGCCACAATGTTTCATACATCTCATTAGCGTGCCTCCGGTTCGAGACTGAGACCATTCGATCCAACATTCGTACCTCATCTCCGAAACTGAGAACACCTTTCATCAACAGTTGGATGTATTTGCCGTCAATCGGTTTGCCAAGTACCATGAAAAAAACTTAAATAATATTTAACTTATCGATTTGTACAGAAGTTGCTGTGCAACGGGATTTGTGAAAATCTCCTTCGGAATTTTGTCAAGACGCGGGGGTCGCTACAGCCATCCCTGCACCAGATTTCCCATGTACATTGGTGGATTTCACCCTAGGGTTTCTGGTTCTTGTTATAATCCCTCCATTTTCCAGGACTCCTTACTGTTCTTATAGCTCTTTTATTTCTTGTCTTATTTCTTCCAAGCCTCTCGGTGCTTAGTATTTCGTGGGTTCCCTTCCTAGAATGAATTCTTTTCCCTATGTTATTCAGGCACGGTGATTCGGTTGCGTTTTGTTTTCGTACTCTGTTATTCTCATGTTTTGCAGGGTTGCTGTGCGACTTCGTGGCAGATTTCAGGTTTCAGGTTGCAGGTTCTGGTTTTTCTTATCGCGGCGCAGACTCGTTGTCCTGTCTGCAGATTTCATCACCGGCGGTAACTCTTATTTCTCGTCGGATTATCCTCCCTACTCTCTGCTTATTAAAAATTTTCTTTGTTCTTCTCTTATTTGTTTTATGGCACAACGGTGATCGTTTTCCTTTCAGGGTTTGTATAAATACTCTTGGCGTGTACCTATACACTCCCACTAACTCATTTTTATGGCCATCCTGATGTACAGGTTGCCCAGGCACCGATTCTTCAAGGAACGATTTGGGCGCAGTTCCTGTTGCGCTGATGGTTCGGCCTTCGTAAAGGGTCAAGGGAGTTAGTCATATGGACGTCGTGGCCCCATAAGACAGTGGTTGTCATTTCATTTCTTTTCTGCTATCAACGGAAGAAGACTCTACTTAATAGCATTCTACTGTAAGACGTTTTCCCTTCTAGATTATTCCTCTGTCGAACGCAGGTCGAATTCCGGTGAATTTGTGTAGGAGTGCTCCGCCATTTTCCAAACCTATTACGCCTTCCTCTCTCTCTGGTTTATTTCTTCGATTTATGGTTGTAAAATGCAATAGTAATTTATCTTTCACACCTGAAAACCCTAGGGATTCATTTAAAACGATGATACAACAATAAACGCTCGGTTTTAATAGTAATGGTAACCGATCGAGATTTAAATTTCCGAACCATAGTTACGTTAACGGAGCAGGGAATTTTCCTTTTAAGTTACAGGTTATAATTAATTCCATGCATCGGTATCACAATTGTTTCCTCTAATTTCTAACCATAACTGACACGGCTATCCCTATCACTCTAGGGTTCTTGCCGCCTTTAAATAGTAGAGTTAATAGCTATGTTTTTCTCACATATTGTTGCTCGTTGACCTCGCTTTCAGGTTAGAATTGGATACATTAAAACGTCGTGTCGATTTGATAGTTAACTTCAGTTTTTATGTTTATACATGTAATCGGTCTTGTTCTTTTTAACTGCATTTCTTGAACGAGTTTGTTTATTTGTTTTTCTGTCTATCCTTTGGGTCATTACTGTAAGTGAAATCTAACCTCGTTTGCGTATACAAAATATGAATGGTTGACCCGGCGCTACCATAATTTTTATGATGGTGATATAACAGTGATAAAAATGACGTAGCAAAATAATCGTAGTTCGTATTTGCATGCAGGTTTAATACTACAGGTTAAGCATATATATATTCATCATCTCTTTATTTGACATCTGTTTCTTTACCTATCATGTCTAAAAGGAGCTGAAACGCAAATTAAACTAAGCACTTTTAGTCAATCATCTGTCATTAACCACCTTGGTCCAATGCAAAATGATTTAAATACTCGCCCGGAAAATCGTATAGTTCGACTACTCATTTATTTGCATATTTCTATTGTTCACATCTATATTACTCCCACACATCACTTATTTATAATTGTTGTTAATCATGTACTATTGCGTCAGCGCCCGACTCTTAGCTTTATGGTTGTGTTGCATATATAAAGATGTATTCGATATTAACTTGAGTAAGGTACTTTAATTATAAGGTAAGTTTTGTGATTATATATTTATTTCAAATATTAGCAGTAGACCAAGAGTGCCATATGCACTTTAAAGGCTGTAAATAATATAGCACTTTCATAGAGTAGGAGTTCTTCTTAAGCTACAAAATTTCGAATTGTACACTAGTGTTCTTACTGCTCTTTTATTATACCATGAAATTTGCAACACTATTACACTATATATATATATATATTTTTTGCATACCTATGAGCATAAAATATCCCATTTATATCCAAAGAAAACAAAATAATATTTACATATCTATGGAGACTAAGTAACTGCAGATTTAAACCGACCTTGGTTTAGAGTTTCTGGGGTTTTCCCTCCATTGATTCCTAGTCTACAACTAAACAAAATCTGAAAGGTGAATGCCTTGGAATGGATTTTGTTAAATGTAGTACTAACATAAATCATATCATTCAAAATTATTTTATATGTAGCCAATTCATACCATAAAAATTCAGATTCACGAGACTTTCAGAAACATACCACTATTGCCAATGACCAACCTCCCAACCTTAGAGCTCTCTTTGTCTCCCAGAACTCACCCCCGAGCTGAGATCACCTCCTAGAACAGATCAACCTCTGATCTGCTTAGGAGCAGCTTATTTAAGCTCATATTTCCCCAAAGCATGTTTCTAATTCTGCGTCCAGAATAGCAGGATGCTTTCTTTCCTGTTTAGCCTAGGCTTCCCATTTTGGGACTCTTTAAAGCTATTTTATGCTTTTCCTCAGCTTTTCCAGCTTTTTCTCACCTCTTCCCAACTACTCCTCTTCATTGGGGAAATTTAGATTCCTCCTCAAATCTAATTTAATTTCTTTCAAGGATTTTTGAAAGATTTTTGGGGATTTGTTGCCTTATCCATCCTCATGGATTTGGCAAGTGATCTCTAATTCTCATCTTGGTCAAATTGCACAATCATTTTATTTATTTTCTCAAATAAAATATGCAAATACATTCACACCATACTTATCCCTTGGGGTCCACCCCCTTTAGGATTAAAGTTCAATGTCTAACTTTAAAAATTCAACACACAAATTGGGGGGTGTTACATATTCCCCCTCTGAAAATAAACACCGTCCTCGGTGTTATTATTTAACTACTAGAGTTCACTTAAACAAAAATGGATATTTCTCCATCATTTTAGCTTCCCTTTCCCAGGTAGCTTCTTCAGCAGTAAAGTGCTTCCACTGCACTTTTACTCTAGCCACTGTTCTGTTTCTCAACTCAATTTCTTCCCGCTCCAATATTTGAAGCGGTTCTGGCAGAAACTCCCCTTCTAGTTCCACCTGTACAACATTCCAATCAACTATGTGAGAAGCATCATGTACATATCTTTTTAATAATGAAATATGAAACACATCATGCACTCTAACATGGGGTGGTAAGGCCAGCTTGTAAGCTACTGGTCCCACCCTTTCTAAAATTTCAAAAGGCCCACAATATCTAGGTGCAAGTTTTGCACAACTTCCAGCATAAAGTGTGCTCTTTTTGGGTTTGATGCGTAAATACACATGATCCCCTTCTTTAAATTCTCGGTGCACTCTTTTCTTATCAGCATAGCTTTTCTGGCGATCTTGTGCCATCTTGATATTTCTTTGTATCTGTTTGACAATTCTTTCCATCTCTTGTAGTGCATCTGGTCCCAACACCAGCTTATCCTCTGGTTGACTCCACCTCAAGGGAGTACGACACTTTCTCCCATAGAGTGCCTCAAACGGAATCATCTTAATAGAAGATTGGTAACTGTTATTATAGGAAAATTTAGCTAAATGCAGATATTCCTCCCACTTTGATGGTCTATCCATCACATACATTCTCAACATATCCTCTAAAATTTGATTCGTTCTTTCTGTTTGCCCGTCAGTTTGAGGGTGATAGGCGGTACTAAAATTCAGTTTAGTACCCATCCCTCCAAACAATCCCTTCCAAAATGCTGCTGTAAACTTAGCATCTCGATCTGAAACAATTACTTTGGGAACTCCATGAAGCCTTACTATCTCCTTCAGGAACACATTTGCTACTTGAGCTGTCCCAAAGGTAGACTTTACTGGTATAAAGTGGGCAGCTTTTGTGAGAGTGTCTACTACTACCATTACAGAATCATGTTGATATTTAGTCTTGGGTAATCCTGTTATAAAATCCATGTAAACTGTGTCCCATTTCCATTTTGCAATTGGCAAAGGGTTTAAAAGCCCTGCTGGGTGTTGATGCTCAACTTTGACTAACTCACATTCCATACATCTACTTAAATACTCTGCCACATCTCTTTTCATTCCTGGCCAGAACAACTTCTTCTTCAAGGCTGTTAACATCTTTTGGTATCCTGGATGTCCTGCATAGGGATGTTTGTGATATTCATCTAGGATTTCTCTTTTCAATGACTCTATATTTGGAATATACAACCTGTTTTTGTAATAGAGTAGCCCTCTTTGGTTTTTAGTGAAATCAGTTTTATCCCTTTTCTGTAGTTTCACCAAGAGTGCTTCATAGTTGGGATCTTGATTTGCTGCTTTTCCCACCAATTCCTTTACCTCCATCTGGGCACTACTCCCCATGCTGTTTAAATTTTGACAAGCATTCCTGCTTAATGCATCAGCAACTTTATTTTCTTTCCCCTTGATATGTTTTATGTCCATATCAAATTCGCTTAAAAAGGACAGCCATCTGGCTTGCCTTGCATTTAGGTCAGTTTGGGTAAAGAAATATTTAAGACTAATATGATTAGTCATCAATGTGAACTTCTTCCCCAGAAGATAATGCCTCCACATTTTTAAAGCATGGATAACAGCTGCAAATTCCAAATCATATGCACTATAATTCTGTTCATGCATTTTCAGTTTCCTAGATTCATATGCAATAACTGAATTTTCCTGCAACAGGACTCCTCCCAGCCCATCTCTGCAAGCATTTGTACATACAACAAACTCTTTATCAGGATCAGCAATTTTTAATATAGGGGCTGAAATAAGTTTTTGTTTTAACTGCTCGAAGCTGTTTTGACATTTTTCAGTCCACACAAACTTGACACCCTTTCTTTGCAATGAAGTGATGGGATGTGCTATGGCAGAAAATATTTCCACAAATATACGATAGTAGCCTGCCATCCCCATGAATGACCTTAGTGCTGAAACATCAGTTGGGCTGGCCATTCCTTAATTTCTTTTATCTTTTCAGGGTCAACTGCAAGCCCTTTTTCAGAAATAATATGACCCAAATATTGAATTTTATCCTTGTAAAACTCACATTTACTGAACTTGGCATATAGGTGATTTTATTTCAGAGTTTGCAACACTATCCGCAGATGTTCCTTGTGTTCCTCTTTGTTTTTGGAGTAAACTAAAATATCATCTATGAACACCAAAACAAATTTATCCAAATATTTATTCAACACACTATTCATCAGACACATAAAGGTGGCAGGGGCATTTGTCAGTCCAAAAGGTAGGACTACAAATTTGTAGTGTCCATACCTGGTTCGAAAAGTTGTTTTGCTAATGTCTTCTTCTTTGATTCTGAGCTGGTGATACCCAGTCCTTAAGTCAATCTTTGAAAAGACAGAGGCCCCTCTCACTTGATCAAAAAGATCATCAATTCTAGGAAGTGGATATCTATTCTTAATGGTCAACTTGTTCAGTTGACGATAATCAATGCACATCCTAAAAGTTCCATCCTTCTTTTTCACAAATAAAACAGGTGCTCCCCATGGTGACACACTTGGTCTAATATAACCTTTATCCAGTAATTCTTGCAGCTGCATCTTCAGCTCCATAAGTTCAGGAGGGCTCATTCGATAAGGTGCTCGGGAAACAGGTGTTGCTCCTGGTACCAGATCGATTGAAAAATCAATCTCTCTTTTGGGGGGAAGATGAGGGATTTCCTTGGGAAAGACTTCCTTAAATTCTCTGATGACTGGTATAGCCTCCAGTAACTCTTCCTCAGTTTATTGTTCTATTTCTTCTACATGCACTGCATAGACTTGGTATCCTTTTCTAGCTGTTCTTTTTAATTGTAAGGCTGATATTTGTCTTATTGAAATGGATTTTGGTTTCCCTTTTAGTGTAAAAGGTTTCCCTTCCTCATCCACACAATGCAGAGTTTTATCCCAGCAGTTCATCAAAGCTTTCTTCTTTTCCAGCCAATCCATTCCTATCAGCAGGTCATAGGATCCTAATGGCAATATGTTCAGATTTACTTCTGTTGGGAACCCATTTAATTGTATTGCTGTTTTGGGCAACTTATGTGTGACTTTTCTCTTAGTTCCAGTGGCTAGCTGTACCAACCATGACTGCTGAAATTTTTCAGGTTTAATTTTATATTTTTCTACAATTCCAGGACTAATGTAACTCAAAGAAGCACCTGGATCAATCAAAACAGTAATAGGTAGGTCAGAAATCTTACCCTCCATTTCCACCATGGTTGCTTGATGTTCTGCTTGCCGATTTTCCAAGGCTGCACTGATAGTTGGTATATTTCTGGCTATGTCATTTACTGTTTTTGCCTCTCGCTCTCTGCTGATCATGTGTATATTTCGATGGGGGCAGTCCCTCATCATATGGGGTTCTCCACAGCCCCAACATTTCAGAGGTTCCTTCATTCTGACTGTCCCATCCTTTTTATTGTTCCCTTCTACTGGTTTTGAAACCACTTGGGACTGAGCAATTTGGCTTTCTTTTGGTTTATTGAACTTTTTCCTCTGATGATCTCTACCAAAATTCCTTAAATATGCTGGTTTTGGTCTCTTTCCTTTGAGCTCACCCTTGTTCAGCCAGCTCTTCCCTTGTTCAGCCTTACCTTTAAACTGCTGATAGCATAATCTTGCTTTTCTAACAGCTTCATCCATTGTCTTTGGGTTGTCAAACTCAATTTTCTCCTTGTACACAGTAGGAAAACAATTTAAAAACCTCTGCACTTTTGCCTTTTCTTCCCTAATGTAAGGGACATACCTCAGTAAATTAGTAAACTTTGTGACAAACTCATCGATGGTGAGCTGTCCCAGTCTAAGTTCATGGAATTCTTTAGCTTTGTCGTCATAGTAACGCTCATTCAAGTAGCGATTTTTGAACTTAACCTGGAAATCTTCCCAAGTAACTGTTTTTTCATCAATGGCATGCACCATCTTTGTCTCTTCCCACCACAGTGTAGCCTTTCCATGTAGCTGATACACAGCTAATCTGGCCTTCAGATTGCTTTCATATTCATAAACTTGGAAATACTTGATCATGTTCAGCAACCAAGCTTCAGCGTCTTCTTCCTTCTCCCCATCATAGGAGGGAGGTTTGATCTTTTTAAATTCTCGCTGCAATTCCCTTTTCTGCTTATGTTGATGTCTAACTGCATCCTCATCTTCAGACTCATCCATCTTTCTTTTTCCAGAACCTTCGCCTTCCTGGCTGTTTCGGGAAGTTAGCTCTCTGATGAGCTTTTCCTGCTCCTTACTGGCTGATGACAACATGTCATTATCGCTTCTTAGTTCAGCCAATTCTCGTTGCATCCTATGCAACATGGCCATTACCGGGGCATTGGGATCTGGAGTAGCAAACTCATCTCGCAGATCGATGTAAATTCCTCCCTCTTCGGCCATTTTAGTACCACTGTACACACTCATAAATTTGATTAGTAATACAAAAAAACAATCTCTACAATGTTCAATAATATTCAGAATTTAGCGAGCATGTACTTGTTAATTTTTCGTAAAACTCTGAAGTACCATTTGAAACACCTCGATTTCAAAAATTTTTTTTTTTTTTTCTGGGTGTCTTTGCCTATGGTATAAATTCCATGCCTATGGTATAAATTCCACTATTGCAGCTTAGGTTTCCTCCTTTTCAACCCATTTGGATTTCAGTTAGAGTCAAGAAGTATTAACCCTTTTTGTTTAATTTTTATTGTATAATCTTTTCAACCCTTTTTATTTATCTATCATAGTATAACCTTTTCAACTATCATTTAGATCTTTTTATATCTAAAAATCTATATATGAAAATCGTGAGAATATTAATCCCTCCGTTTTGCGTTCATGTTATTAACCCACTAGCAAAATCGTGAACCATTAGTCCATGTTCATGTTATTAACCCACTAGCAAAATTGTGAACCATTAGTCCATTCAGCGCTTTACTGTCACACCTCTACTTTAGGAAATTTTTTATTTTTTTTTCTCTAGGTACACTTAGGGATCCAATTAATGAGTTCATTCCTCCACTTAAATAACACTTTGAATACACTTATAGATACATCTCCCTCATGAACATAACATGTTATTTCCTCTCCTACTCTTGTGTCCACCATTACTGTTGGTTGTTCTTCTCCAACCTATAGAGATATATAGATATCATTTACATACCACATAAGACCCCTAAGGTATAGCAATATGAAATTCATATGTATTTATTAGGAGGTAGAGTTATGTAACTCTCATATAATTTATGACTTCCATATATAGTTATACGCATATATTATCATGAGATATCTTTGGTTATAGTTATACCTATACCTACATATTATTATGATATGGTTTTGTTTATAGTTTAATACATTTACCAAGGGCATATATATGTATATATTCTCTAATAATCCTTCCCATCATCATATTGAAAATACATATAGATTACACTCAATCATATGTATACCATCGAGCCCACCTACCAACTCGAGGATATGTACTGCAGTTCTATACATATATAGCGCTCCCTTTATTTATCTACTATGGCTAAGGATATTTAATTTCGTATCATTGTGCATACCTGTTCACATAGATAGGTACATACGAGTGTATATATATAGATATGTATATATATAATGATATAATTATATACACTCGTAAATCCTTACCCTTACTAAAATTATTCAAGGTCGCATTATTAAAGTATTCAAGGGCGCATTGAGATAACCCTATGGATTTTAATTGTCATATTTATAAATGGACTGTTCACGGTTGTGAAATATATGATAGTCATATCATTAACTTATAATATGACCCCCTCCCCGCCATATGTATGGTTGTATACACATGTCCACAACTGATAATTTGAAAAGCGTTGATTTATTATCATTTCGTTGGGTTCATACGTATCGGTCACGATCCAATTCTGCTAACTTGATTTCATAACTTACATTGCGTGGTATTAGTTAGGGTTTGTAGTATCTCACGCCGCCGCTTACTGCAACCACGCCGAATTTCTGTTGTAATAGCCGGCGCGTCTGCGTGTACTCACGCATCCTATCTACTGCCACTTCTTTCTGATTTAGACCGGTGCCGATACGTCGGATCCTTGTGGGTTTGATTTTTTTTTTCATTACCGTGCAGTGTAGGGTGCGTAGGAGGCGTCTATCTACAACCAAGGTTTTTAAAATAAAGTTTGCGTGAAATACTGATTCTGATGTTTTCTTGATTTGTTTATTTTTTCAGGAACCGTTTCTCTCCCAAGCAGGAGTAACAACGACGGCGGCCATTGTCGTCTGCACTCGACGTGTTGACATTTCCTTCATTCGGCCTGATCAAGTACTGTGATCGTTGGCTCCTGTTCTGACAACAGGTAGCCTTCAACTTAAATTTCTGCGCCCGTGCCTACCTTTACCTACACTTTCGGCGCTCGTAGACAGGTTTGGGTACTCCTTTCTATCAATCTGCGTCTGCTCAGTCTGAATTCATCGGGCAGAGTGATTAGGGTTTCAGGTATTCCCTCCTACCTATTCAACCTAATCACCGGAGCGTTCTCTCTGATTATCTCCCTTTGTTTCACTGTGCTCAGTTCAAAGTGAGACCTGCACCGGAAGTTGCAGGGGTATGGCGTGCTTTCAGGCTTCAGAGTTTACGTTTGTATGTTAACAATGACTGAACGCTTGAACGTTAGCGCAGACCCTGCTCCTCTTCTTTTCCCACGAGTTGGGTATTGGTTATTATAGTCTGGTCTCCCTTTTTTTTTTTTTTTGCCTTTGAATCCCTCAGTTAACTGTGAAAATTCTTCGCGGTTACCG
This sequence comes from Pinus albicaulis, assembly GCA_034641835.2. Lineage (NCBI taxonomy): Eukaryota > Viridiplantae > Streptophyta > Pinopsida > Pinales > Pinaceae > Pinus > Pinus albicaulis. Next base: position 11,043 of record JAXQQM020075450.1, read on the forward strand.
TGGATATACATCTGCTGAATTGTTGTGGTCGTTATAGGCGTCAGTGTTTGCTATATCGTTACATTTTCATATATATATTTGCTGTAGTAAGTGTTAATGTCCACTCTGAGGTTAGGATGCCGATCTGGTTATATCGGCAGTCCATCTCACTGGCTACATATTCAAGCTTCCTATTCTGGTTTTACATTTTTGAGGTAGATGCGCCTTTACCGGCGTGGCAACATTATTTGGTGTGAAGGCTTAACTGTATATCTCGGGCGTAGAATGGTTGCTCCCAATGCTTCAGTGCTCGAATACGCCAGTTCCACGGGAACTTGGTTGGGCTATGTAACACATCGCAACAAATAACATTTGTATTAAATAAATTTCCCGCTCGTTTACCTGCGGTTCAGCCAAATGGCGTTTTCAGTTGTGAGTTCGCGACAGTGCGAATAGTAAAATACTTGAACAATGCAATGGGTTGATTTGTTTAGGTACGTAATAGGGTTGGTCGATAACTAACATCGATATTCCCTTTATAAATTTATGGATTTAGTTTAATCGGTCTTCAAATCGGCGTCATCGGGGTTTAGCCTTTCGGCGTTCCCTCGTTGATATTTAATTCTGTTGTCAAACATTAAATTTAGAATATGATCGCGGCATGGATGTTTTGTATATGTTTTTATATGACTTTACAATGCTACCTTATGCATCGTCTAAGGTAGACTTACATGTACTCCACTATACATAAATCATGTGGCATTTTATTCATAGCATTTCTATGCAATTAGATTTGTTTTATTTGTATCTATGTATCATAGATAGGTTTCATCCTTGTATTTTATTCGTAGGTCGTTGGCATATCAGATCATCACTTATTTCGTTTTTATTTGTTGCTATCTCTCGGAATGTATAAGTAGATATGTATAAGTTGTTGCCGAGGGTACCCAAGCCCGAAGGAAGGTACTTGATACCTCGGAATGTTTCTATAGTTTTAACTTAATTAAAATTTGTTGGATATGCACATGTGTAAATATAGAGTTACGATTCTTCTATTGTTGATGCCTCTCAAGTCGAGTTTATTTCAAAGGTTATAACTAATGTTCACCATGCAATATACTCCCCTTCTTATTTCTATCAGTAGTATAATTATTCTTGTTGCAGGTGTACTTAAGAAGGTACTGAGATTGCAATTACATGCCATAGGATAATTGCTAACAACCTCTATTGTCTGTTGGAAATATAGCTATATCAGTGGCCCATGGTGGGTGATTAATTCACAATGGGTATAGGTCAAACAATTTGTTATGCTATTACCATGTTCCAGGAGTACAAAGAGATTTGCTATTTAAGCACCTAATGTCTATACCTTTAGATCTGTTATAAGACTCATATAGAGTATAGTTTGTTTTTTTTGCCTATTCATTTATGATATGATTCCTATAAATCTCATTTCTGCTATTCATATAAATCTCATTTCTGCTATACTACTGATTCATAAAAAATCTCATTTCTGCTATATTACTGATTCATAAAAATCTCATTTCTGCTATATTACTTCTAGCCTATACAAGAGTAAAAAACCATCCCATTTGTATATGCAAGAGGAGAAAGAATATTTGCTTATCTATGAGGATTAAGTGCTTCAGATTTAAACCAACTAGGGTTTAGAGATTCTGGAGTTCTACTTCATAGATTTTCTGACCTACAAATAAACAGAACTGGAAAGGTGGATACCTTAAGAAGGTGCTGTTAAATATAGTATTTAATCAATCATACATCAACTAAATTTTACATGTAACCAATTCATACCATTTTAACTCAAATCAACAAGTATTTCAGACATACCACAAAACTGCAATTGACCAACCTCCCAACCTTAGAATCCTCTTTATCTCCCAGGATTCACCCCCGAGCAGAGATCACCTTGTAGCCCAGATCAACCTCTGATCTGTCTAGGAACAGCTTATTTAAGCTCAAAATTCCCCAAAGCATGTTTCTAATTCTGTGTCCAGAATAGCAGGATGCTTTCTTTCCTGTTTAGCCTAGGCTTCCCATCTTGGGATTCTTTAAAGCTGCTTTAAGCTTTTCCTCAGCTTTTCCAGCTTTTTCTCACCTCTTCCCAACTACTCCTCTTCATTGGGGAAATTTAGATTCTCCTCAAATCTAAATAATTTTCTTTCAAGGATTTTTGAAAGATTTTTGGGGATTTGTTGCCTTATCCATCCTCATGGATTTGGCAAGTGATCTCAAATTCTCTTTTTGGTCAAACTGCACAATCATTTTATTTATTTCCTCAAATAAAATATGAAATTACATTCACACCATATTCATCCTTTGGGGTCCACCCCCTTAGGAATTAAAGTTCAAATGTCTAACTTTAAAATTTCAACACACAAATTGGGGGTGTTACATATTCCCCCTCTAAAAATAAACACCGTCCTCGGTGTTCTTATTCAACTACCAGAGTTCATTTAAACAAAAATGGATATTGCTCCATCATTTCAGCTTCCCTTTCCCAGGTGGCTTCTTCAGCAGTAAAGTGCTTCCACAACAACTTTACTCTGACCACTGTTCTGTTTCTCAATTCAATTTCTTCCCGCTCCAATATTTGAAGCGATTCTGGCAGAAACTCCCCTTCTGGTTCCACCTGTACAACATTCCAATCAACTATGTGAGAAGCATCATGCACATATCTTTTTAATAATGAAACATGAAATACATTATGCACTTTAACATGAGGTGGTAAGGCCAGCTTGTAAGCCACTGGTCCCACCCTTTCTAACACCTCAAAAGGCCCACAATATCTAGGAGCCAGTTTTGCGCAACTTCCTGCATAAAGTGTGCTCTTTTTGGGTTTAATGCGCAAATACACATGATCCCCCACTTTGAATTCTCGGTGCACCCTTTTCTTATCAGCATAGCTCTTCTGTCGATCTTGTGCTGTCTTTATGTTTCTCTGTATTTGTTTAACAATTCTTTCCATCTCCTGTAGTGCATCTCGTCCCAACACCAGTTTATCCTCTGGTTGACTCCAACTCAAGGGAGTACGGCACTTTCTTCCCTAGAGTGCCTCAAACGGACTCATTTTAATAGAGGATTGGTAGCTATTATTGTAAGCAAAATCAGCTAGATGCAGATACTCTTCCCACTTGGATGGTCTATCCATCACATACATTCGCAACATATCCTCTAATATTTGATTCGTCCTTTCTGTCTGCCCATCTGTTTGAGGGTGATAGGCAATACTAAAATTCAGCTTAGTACCCATTCCTGCAAAAAATCCTTTCCAAAATGCTGCTGTAAACTTAGCATCCCGATCTGAGACAATCACCTTGGGAACTCCATGCAGCCTTACTACCTCTTTTAGAAAAACATTTGCTACCTGAGCTGTTCCAAAGGTAGATTTTACTGGTATAAAGTGAGCAGCCTTGGTTAACGTGTCTACTACCACCATGACTGAATCATGTTGATATTTAGTTTTGGGTAGTCCTGTTATAAAATCCATGGAAACTGTGTCCCATTTCCACTCTGCAATTGGCAAAGGGTTTAGAAGCCCTGCTGGGTGTTGATGCTCAACTTTGACCAATTGACATTCCATACACCTACTTAGATACTCGGCCACATCTCTCTTCATTCCTGGCCAGAATAACTTCTTCTTCAAGGCTGTTAACATCTTCTGGTATCCTGGGTGTCCTGCATAAGGCTGTTTGGGATATTCATCTAGTATTTATTTTTTGCAATGACTCTATATTTGGAATATACAACCTGTGTTTGTAATAGAGCAGTCCTTGTGGATTTTTAGTGTAATCTGTTTTATCCGTTTTCTGTAATTTCACCAAGAGGGCTTCATAGTCGGGATCTTGTTTTGTTGCTTCTCCCACCAATTCTTCTATCTCCATCTGGGCACTACTCCCAATGCTATTTAAATGTTGACAAGCATTTCTACTTAAAGCATCAGCAACTTTATTCTCCTTCCCTTTGATATGCTTTATATCCATATCAAATTCACTTAGAAAAGACAGCCACCTGGCTTGTCTTGCATTCAGGTCAGCTTGGGAGAAAAAATATTTGAGACTGATATGATCAGTCATTAATGTGAACTTCTTCCCCAGCAGATAGTGCATCCACATTTTTAAAGCATGAATAACAGCTGCAAATTCCAAATCATATGCACTATAATTCTGTTCATGAGTTTTCAATTTCCTAGACTCATAGGCAATAACTGAATTTTCTTGCAATAGGACCCCTCCTAGCCCGTCTCTGCAAGCATTTGTACATACCACAAACTCCTTATCAGGATCAGCAATTTTTAATATAGGAGCTGAAATAAGTTTCTGTTTCAATTGTTCGAAACTGTTTTGGCATGTTTCAGTCCACACAAACTTAACACCCTTCCTTTGTAATGAAGTTATGGGATTTGCTATCGCAGAGAATCTCTCCACAAATCTGCGATAATAGCCGGCAATTCCCATAAATGATCTTACTGCTGTAACATCAGTGGGGACTGGCCATTCTTTAATGGCTTTTATCTTTTCAGGGTCAACTGCCAATCCTTTTTCAGAAATTATATGCCCCAAATATTGAATTTTATCTTTATAAAATTCACATTTACTGAACTTGGCATATAACTGATTTTCTTTCAAGGTCTGCAACACTATTCTCAGATGTTCCTTGTGTTCCTCCTCGTTTTTAGAGTAGACTAAGATATCATCTATGAACACCAGAACAAATTTGTCCAAATACTTATTCAACACACTGTTCATCAGACACATAAAGGTGGCAGGGGCATTTGTCAAACCAAAAGGTAGGACTACAAATTCGTAATGCCCATACCTGGTTCGAAATGCGGTTTTGCTGATGTCTTCTTCTTTAATCCTGAGCTGGTGATACCCAGTCCTGAGGTCTATCTTGGAGAAAACTGAAGCTCCTCTCACTTGATCAAAAAGATCATCAATTCTAGGAAGTGGATATCTATTCTTAATGGTCAATTTATTCAGTTGACGATAGTCAATACACATCCTAAAAGTTCCATCCTTCTTTTTCACAAATAAAACTGGGGCTCCCCATGGAGACACACTTGGTCTAATGTAACCCTTATCCAATAGTTCTTGCAGCTGCATCTTCAGTTCCATCAGTTCTGGTGGGCTCATCCGATAAGGAGCTCGGGAAATAGGTGTAGCTCCCGGCACCAGATCTATAGAAAAATCGATTTCTCTTTGAGGGGGAAGATGAGGGATTTCCTTGGGAAAGACTTCCTTAAATTCTCTGATGACTGGTATAGCATCCAGTAACTCTTCCTCAGTTTTCTGTTCTATTTCTTCTACATGCACTGCATAGACTTGGTATCCTTTTCTAGCTGTTCTTTTCAATTTTAAGGCTGATATTTGTCTTACTACAATGGGTTTTGGTTTCCCTTTTAGTGTAAAAGGTTTCCCTTCCTCATCCACACAATGCAAGGTTTTTTCCCAGCAGTTCATCAGAGCTTTCTTCTTTTCTAGCCAATCCATTCCTATCAGCAGATCATAGGATCCTAATGGCAATATGTTCAGATTTACTTCTGTTGGGACCCCATTTAATTGTATTGCTGTTTTGGGCAACTTATGTGTGACTTTTCTCTTAGTTCCAGTGGCCAGCTGTACCAACCATGACTGCTGAAATTTTTCAGGTTTAATTTTACATTTTTCTACAATTCCATGACTAATGTAACTCAAAGAAGCACCTGGATCAATCAAAACAGTAATAGGTAGTTCAGAAATATTACCCTCCATTTCCACCATGCTTGCTTGATGTTCTGCTTGTCGATTCTCCAAGGCTGCATTGATGGTTGGTATGTTTCTGGCTATATCATTGACTGTTGTTGCCTCTCGCTCTCTGCTGATCATATGAATATTTCGATGAGGGCAGTCCCTCATCATATGGGGTTCTCCACATCCCCAACACTTCAGAGGTTCCTTCATTCTGACTGTCCCTTCCTTTTTATTGTTCCCTTCTACTGGTTTTGAAGCCACTTGGGACTGAGCAGTTTGACTTTCTTTTGGTTTGCTGAACTTTTTCCTTTGATGATCTCTACCAAAATTCCTTAAATATGCTGGTTTTTGTCTTTTTCCTTTGAACTCAACCTTGTTTGTCCAGCTTTTCTCTTGTTCAGTTTTACCTTTAAACTGCTGATAGCATAGTCTTGCTTTTCTAACAGCTTCATCCATGGTCTTTGGGTTGTCAAACTCAATTTTATCCTTGTAAATAGTAGGCAAACAATTTAAAAACCTTTGCACCTTTGCCTTTTCTTCTCTAATATAAGGAACATACCTCAGCAAATTAGTAAACTTAGTGACAAACTCATCAATAGTGAGCTGCCCTAGCCTAAGTTCATGGAATTCTTTGGCTTTATCATCATAATAACGTTCATTCAAATAACGACTCTTGAATTTAGTCTAAAAATCTTCCCAAGTAACTGTTTTTTCATCAATGTCATGCACCATTTTAGTCTCCTCCCACCACAGTGTGGCTTTTCCTTGCAGCTGATACACAGCTAATCTGGCCTTCAGATTGCTCTCATATTCATATACTTGGAAATACTTGATCATGTTCAGCCACCAAGCTTCAGCATCCTCCTCCTTTTCCCCATCATAGGAGGGAGGTTTGATCTTTCGAAATTCTCCTTGCAACTCCCTTCTCTGTTTATGTTGCTGTCTAGCCGCATCATCATCATTAGATTCATCCATCTTCCTCTTTCCGGAACCTTCACCCTCCTAGCTGTTCCAGGAAGTTAGTTCTCTGATGAGCTTTTCCTGCTCCTTGCTGGCTGATGACAACAAGTCATTCTAGCTTCTCAATTCAGCCAACTCTCGTTGCATCCGGTGCAACATAGCCAGTACCGGGGCATTGGGATCTCGAGTAGCAAACTCATTACGCAAATCCACATAAAGCCCTTCATCTTCAGTCATTTCAACTGTATACACTTACAACACAGATTAGCAAAGTTTATAACTTCAGAAAAAAAACAGAATATGTATAAGCAGTGAGCACAAAATTGACAGCCCAATTTTTGTAACTAGGGCTCCGATACCATTTGTCACACCTCTACTTTAGGAAATTTTTTATTTTATTTTTCTCTAGGTACACTTAGGGATCCAATTAATGAGTTCATTCCTCCAGTTAAATAACACTTTGAATACACTTATATATACATCTCCCTCATGTACATAACATGTTATTTCCTCTCCTACTCTTGTGTCCACCATTACTGTTGGTTGTTCTTCTCCAACCTATAGAGATATATAGATATCATTTACATACCACATAAGACCCCTAAGGTATAGCAATATGAAATTCATATGTATTTATTAGGAGGTAGAGTTATGTAACTCTCATATAATTTATGACTTCCATATATAGTTATACGCATATATTATCATGAGATATCTTTGGTTATAGTTATACCTATACCTACATATTCTTATGATATGGTTTTGTTTATAGTTTAATACATTTACCAAGGGCATATATATGTATATATTCTCTAATAATCCTTCCCATCATCATATTGAAAATACATATAGATTACACTCAATCAAATGTATACCATCGAGCCCACCTACCAACTCGAGGATATGTACTGCAGTTCTATACATATATAGCGCTCCCTTTATTTATCTACTATGGCTAAGGATATTTAATTTCGTATCATTGTGCATACCTGTTCACATAGATAGGTACATACGAGTGTATATATATAGATATGTATATATATAATGATATAATTATATACACTCGTAAATCCTTACCCTTACTAAAATTATTCAAGGTCGCATTATTAAAGTATTCAAGGGCGCATTGAGATAACCCTATGGATTTTAATTGTCATATTTATAAATGGACTGTTCACGGTTGTGAAATATATGATAGTCATATCATTAACTTATAATATGACCCCCTCCCCGCCATATGTATGGTTGTATACACGTGTCCACAACTGATAATTTGAAAAGCGTTGATTTATTATCATTTCGTTGGGTTCATACGTATCGGTCACGATCCAATTATGCTAACTTGATTTCATAACTTACATTGTGTGGTATTAGTTAGGGTTTGTAGTATCTCACGCCGCCGCTTACTGCAACCACGCCGAATTGCTGTTGTAATAGCCGGCGCGTCTGCATGTACTCACGCATCCTATCTACTGCCACTTCTTTCTGATTTAGACCGGTGCCGATACGTCGGATCCTTGTGGGTTTGATTTTTTTTTTCATTACCGTGCAGTGTAGGGTGCGTAGGAGGCGTCTATCTACAACCAAGGTTTTTAAAATAAAGTTTGCGTGAAATACTGATTCTGATGTTTTCTTGATTTGTTTATTTTTTCAGGAACCGTTTCTCTCCCAAGCAGGAGTAACAACGACGGCGGCCATTGTCCTCTGCACTCGACGTGTTGACATTTCCTTCATTCGGCCTGATCAAGTACTGTGATCGTCGGCTCCTGTTCTGACAACAGGTAGCCTTCAACTTAAATTTCTGCGCCCGTGCCTACCTTTACCTACACTTCCGGCGCTCGTAGATAGGTTTGGGTACTCCTTTCTATCAATCTGCGTCTGCTCAGTCTGAATTCATTGGGCAGAGTGATTAGGGTTTCAGGTATTCCCTCCTACCTATTCAACCTAATCACCGGAGCGTTCTCTCCGATTATCTCCCTTTGTTTCACTGTGCTCAGTTCAAAGTGAGACCTGCGCTGGAAGTTGCAGGGGTATGGCGTGCTTTCAGGCTTCAGAGTTTACGTTTGTATGTGAACAATGATTGAACGCTTGAACGTTAGCGCAGACCCTGCTCCTCTTCTTTTCCCACGAGTTGGGTATTGGTTATTATAGTCTGGTCTCCCTTTTTTTTTTTTTTTGCCTTTGAATCCCTCAGTTAACTGTGAAAATTCTTCGCGGTTCCCGTGGATATACATCCGCTGAATTGCTGTGGTCGTTATAGGCGTCGGTGTTTGCTATATCGTTACATTTTCATATATATATTTTCTGCAGTAAGTGTTAATGTCCACTCTGAGGTTAGGATGCCGATCTGGTTATATCGGCAGTCCATCTCACTGGCTACATATTCAAGCTTCCTATTCTACGGTTTCTGTTTTTGAGAGTGGTACGCCTTCCTCGCGTGTAGCATGACACGCTGGTGTGAGAAGGCTTAACGCCATATCTCAGGCGTAGAATAGTTTAGCTTCTGTGCTTCCAGAATTATCGAAATCGCCCAGATTCCACAGGAACTTGGTTCGGGCTATGTAGTTATCTGCTCGACTAACATTTGTATTAAATAAATTTCCCTCTCGGTTACTTACCTATGCGGTTTAGCCATTAGGGTTTTCGGACAGCGAGGTTCACGCTTCGGTGCGAACAGTAAAATCGCCCCAGGCAACTGTGGGTTGATTTGTTTCGATCGGTGTCCGGGTTCTGGTTGGTAACCTTACTGTCGATATTCCCTTTATAAATTCCTGGATTTAAGTTTAAATCGGTCTTCAAATCGGCGTCATCGGGGTTTAGCCTTTCGGCGTTCCCTCGTTGATATTTAATTCTGTTGTCAAACATTAAATTTAGAATATGATCGCGGCATGGATGTTTTGTATATGTTTTTATATGACTTTACAATGCTACCTTATGCATCGTCTAAGGTAGACTTACATGTACTCCACTATACATAAATCATGTGGCATTTTATTCATAGCATTTCTATGCAATTAGATTTGTTTTATTTGTATCTATGTATCATAGATAGGTTTCATCCTTGTATTTTATTCGTAGGTCGTTGGCATATCAGATCATCACTTATTTCGTTTTTATTTGTTGCTATCTCTCGGAATGTATAAGTAGATATGTATAAGTTGTTGCCGAGGGTACCCAAGCCCGAAGGAAGGTACTTGATACCTCGGAATGTTTCTATAGTTTTAACTTAATTAAAATTTGTTGGATATGCACATGTGTAAATATAGAGTTACGATTCTTCTATTGTTGATGCCTCTCAAGTCGAGTTTATTTCAAAGGTTATAACTAATGTTCACCATGCAATATACTCCCCTTCTTATTTCTATCAGTAGTATAATTATTCTTGTTGCAGGTGTACTTAAGAAGGTACTGAGATTGCAATTACATGCCATAGGATAATTGCTAACAACCTCTATTGTCTGTTGGAAATATAGCTATATCAGTGGCCCATGGTGGGTGATTAATTCACAATGGGTATAGGTCAAACAATTTGTTATGCTATTACCATGTTCCAGGAGTACAAAGAGATTTGCTATTTAAGCACCTAATGTCTATACCTTTAGATCTGTTATAAGACTCATATAGAGTATAGTTTGTTTTTTTTGCCTATTCATTTATGATATGATTCCTATAAATCTCATTTCTGCTATTCATATAAATCTCATTTCTGCTATACTACTGATTCATAAAAAATCTCATTTCTGCTATATTACTGATTCATAAAAATCTCATTTCTGCTATATTACTTCTAGCCTATACAAGAGTAAAAAACCATCCCATTTGTATATGCAAGAGGAGAAAGAATATTTGCTTATCTATGAGGATTAAGTGCTTCAGATTTAAACCAACTAGGGTTTAGAGATTCTGGAGTTCTACTTCATAGATTTTCTGACCTACAAATAAACAGAACTGGAAAGGTGGATACCTTAAGAAGGTGCTGTTAAATGTAGTATTTAATCAATCATACATCAACTAAATTTTACATGTAGCCAATTCATATCATTTTCATTCAAAATAACAAGCATTTCAGACATACCAAAATCTGCAATTGACCAACCTCCCAACCTTAGAGTCCTCTTTGTCTCCCAGGACTCACCCCCGAGCAGAGATCACCTTCTAGCACAGATCAACCCCTGATCTGTCTAGGAACAGTTTATTTAAGCTCAAAATTCCCCAAAGCATGTTTCTAATTCTGCGTCCAGAATAGCAGGATGCTTTCTTTCCTGTTTAGCCTAGGCTTCCCATCTTGGGATTCTTTAAAGCTATTTTAAGCTTTTCCTCAGCTTTTCCAGCTTTTTATCACCTCTTCCCAACTACTCCTCTTCATTGGGGTAATTTAGATTCTCCTCAAATCTAAATAAGTTTCTTTCAAGGATTTCTGAAAGATTTTTGGGGATTTGTTGCCTTATCCATCCTCATGGATTTGGCAAGTGATCTCTAGTTCTCTTTTGGTCAAGATGCACAATCATTTTATTTATTTCCTCAAATAAAATATGCAAATTACATTCACACCATATTCATCCTTTGGGGTCCACCCCCTTAGGAATTAAAGTTCAAATGTCTAACTTTAAAATTTCAACACACAAATTGGGGGTGTTACATTTACATATAATAATCTAAATATAATAGTCCATTCGGCGCTTTACATATAAAAATCTAAACATCATAAACCACGTAGACATTCTTTATGTAAGAAAATGATAAGATAGCCGTACGTAGACATTTATATGTATATCATCGGCCAACCCTAGTGCTGTTGTCATCGCAATAATTGGGGATGCTCGCAGTAATGGTTTTATGTAATCAAGGCACTACGTATATCGCGCGCGTGTAGATATATTCGCATGCATGATTTCTGCATTTTGAAACCTACAGCTTTCATACTTGCCGCATACGCCGATTTATTTTGATTCTATGCGGTATGGTTTAGAATTCGATTTACGAACAGGAGATCGATAGGTTTAATTCTCGAGCACGCAGTACATGTAACCGTGGTTTTTATCAAACCCCAACTCGTGTGGTTCCTTATACGTTATGGACAAGTACTTACATACGCCGAATATTTTCGGTTTCAGTGTCTATATATCCGTACAGTAGGGTTTCTTTTTCGTGGTGCTAATCGTTACGTGTTCCGGAAAGTATGAGAGGATTGTTCGAATTTGGAAAACCGTCATTTGACCGAGAGAGGTGCATCGCGCCCTCCCTCTCCGTCGCCACAATGTTTCACATGCCTCATTAGCGTGCCTCCGGCCGAGACCGAGACCATTCGATCCAACATTCGTACCTCATCTCCGAAACCGAGAACACCTTCACCAGTGCAGCTGGAGGTATTTGCCGTCAATCGGTTTGCCAAGTACCATGACCTCAAATAATATTTAACTTATCGATTTCAGTGCGTAAGTTTTCTGTGCAACGGGATTTCAGTGAAAATCTCTCCTTCGGGATTTTGTCAAGACGTGGGGTCGCTACCGCCATCCCCGCACCAGCATTTCCCATGTACATTGGTGGATTTCTCACCCTAGGGTTTCCTCGTCGGTTCTTGCTATAATCCCTCCATTTTCCGAGACTCCTCACTCGTTCTTATAGCTCTTTTATTTCTTGTCTTATTTCTTCCAAGCCTCTCGTGCTTAGTATTTCGTGGGTTCCCTTCCTAGAATGAATTCTTTTCCCTATGTTATTCAAAGCACGTGATTCGGTTGCGTTTTTGTTTTCATACTCGTTATTCTCATGTTTTTTGCAGGTGGTTGCCGTGCTGCCCACTTCGTGGCAGATTTCGTGCTCTCGTGCGTGTGTGTTCCGGCCTTTGCTAAGCTATCGCGGCGCGTACTCGCTGTCCTCGTCTCGCAGATTTCTCATCACCGGCGTAACTCTGTCCTCTCGTCGATTATCCTCCCTACCTCTCGCTTATTATTTCCTCTTCTCTTATTTGTTTTATGGCAATGTGCCGTGATCGTTTTCCCTTCGAAGGTTTGTACAACACTCTTGGCGTGTACCCATACACTCCCACTAACTCACTTTTTATGGCCATCCCCGATGTACAAAGCTGCGTGCACCGATTCTTCAAGGAACGATTTGGGCGCAGCTCGTTGCGCTCGATGGTCTCGGCCTCCGTAAAGGGTCAAGGGGAGTTAGTCATATGGACGCCGTGGCATAAGATAGTGGTTGCCATTTCATTTCTTTTTCGCCAACAACCGAAGAAGACTCTACTTACAGCATTCTATTGTAAGACGTTTTTCCTTCTAGATTATTCCTCCGTCGAACGCAGTCGACTTCCTAGTGAATTTGTAGCAAGGAGTGCTCCACCATTTTCCAAACCTATTACGCCCTTCCTCTCTCTCTCGGTTTATTTCTCGCGATTTATGGTTGTAAAATGCAATAGTAGTTTATCTTTCACGCTCGAAAAACCCTAGATTTATTTAAAAACGATGATACAAAGAATAAACGCTCTCCGTTTTAATAGTAATGGTAACCGATCCGACATTTAAATCTCCGAACCATAAAGATACGTTAACGTAGCAGGAATTTTCTAAGTTTAAGTTACAAAGTTATAAATAATTCCGTGCATTCGGTATCACAATTGTTTCCTCTAATTTCTAACCATAATCGACACGGTTATCCCTATCACTCTAGGGTTTCGCCGCCTTTAAATAGTAGAGTTAATAGCTATGTTTTTCTCTACATATTGTTACTCGTTGACCTCGCTTTTCAGAGTTAGAATTGGATACATATTGAAAACGTCGTGTCGATTTGATAGTTAACTTCGGCTTTTTATGTTTATACATGTAATCGGTCTTGTTCTTTTTTAAACCGCATTTCTCGAACGAGTTTGTTTATTTGTTTTTTCTCGTCTATCCTTTGGGTCATTACCGTAAGTGAAATCTAACCTCGCTATGCGTACACAAAATATGAATGGTTGACCCGGCGCTACCATAAATTTTCTTTCTGATTTTGATATAATAGAAATGGGAATGACGTAGCAAAAATAATCGTAGCTCATATTCATATGCATTTTTAATACTAACAAAGTCGAACACATATATTCGCTTGCTATCACTTTATTATACATCTATTTCTTTACCTATCATGTCTAAAAAGTAGCTTCGAATGCCGTGAGCAAGCACCTTTGGTACGCCTTCGGGTAGTCATTAACTTAACGCAGGTCCAATGCAAAATGATTTAAATACTCGCCCATAAAATCGTATAGTTCGACTACTCATTTATTTGCATATTTCTATTGTTCACATCTATATTACTCCCACACATCACTTATTTATAATTTTTGTTAATCATGTACTAGCTGCGCGCACGCTTCTCGACGCTTATAGCTTTATGGTTGTGTTGCATATATAAAGATGTATTCGATATTAACTTGAGTAAGGTACTTTAATTATAAGTTAAGTTTTGTGATTATATAGTTATTTCAAAGATTAGCGTAGACCAAGAGTGCCACACGCACTTTAAAGGCCAGTAAATAATATAGCACTTTTCATAGAGTAGGGAGTTCTTCTTAAGCTACAAAATTTCGAATTGTACACTAGTGTTCTTACCGGCCTTTTTATTATACCATGAAATTTGCAACACTATTACACTATATATATATATATATATTTTTTGCATACCTATGAGCATACAAAATATCCCATTTATATCCAAAGAAAACAAAATAATATTTACATATCTATGGAGACTCAAGTAATCATCCAGATTTAAACCGACCTTGGTTTAGAGTTTCCGTTTTCGCCTCCATTGATTCCTAGTCTACAACTAAACAAAATCTCGAAAGGTGAATGCCTTGGAAATGGATTTTGTTAAATGTAGTACTAACATAAATCATATCATTCAAAATTATTTTATATGTAGCCAATTCATACCATAAAAATTCAGACATTCACGAGACTCTTTCAAACATACCACTATAGCCACGACCAAACCTCAACCTCAGAGCTCTTTTTGTCTCCCAGAACTCACCCCCGAGGCCGAGATCACCTCCTTAGAACAGTATCAACCTCTCGATCCGCTTAGGATGCAGCTTTATTTAAGCTCATATTTCCCCAAAGCATGTTTCTAATTCTCGCGTCCATGCAGCAGCGGATGCTTTCTTTCCTCGCTTTTAGCCTAGGCCTCCCATTTTGGGACTCTTTAAAGCCGTTTTTTATGCTTTTCCTCGCCCTTTTTCCAGACCTTTTTCTCACCTCTTACCAACTACTCCTCTTCATCGAAATTTAGATCTCTCTCTCAAATCTAATTTAATTTCTTTTTCAAGGATTTTCTGAAAGATTTTGGGGATTTGTCGCTTTATCCATCCTCATGGATTTGGCAAGTGATCTCTAATTCTCATCTTGGTCAAAATGCACAATCATTTTATTTATTTCCTCAAACAAAATATGCAAATACATTCACACCATACTCATCCCTTGGGTCCACCCCTTAGGATTAAAGTTCAAATGTCTAACTTCTAAAAATTCAACACACAAATTGGGGGTGTTGACGACTAGCCTAGCCCGTGCTAGCCTACCCTAACCTAACCTTTGCCTACCCTTACCTAACCTTCCCTAATGTAACCCAGCCTAGCCTACCCTAGCCTACCCTAGCCTAACCTTGGCTACCGTAGCCTTACCTTTCAACGTAACCTAACCTAGCCTAGCCTAGCCTAGCCTAGCCTTAGCCAGCCTAACCTAACCTAGCTTAGCCTAGCCTAGTTAAAAATCATTCATATCCTTTTTCGAAAAGAAGACAATTTCATAAAGAACTCAATTTGTAAGAATGATCAATTACTCTTTTGAAAATGAAATTCCTTGAACAATCAAATGAAAAGTCTACCTCGTGCGCTTTTATAGCCTTTCCCCGCACATGCAAAGTGTTGTTTTGTCCATAAACTATGGCAACTCGCAAATTTTTTTCTACTATTACCTGCACATCCCCGCGAAAAAGAAAACAAAAGAAAAGAGTAAATTCTAGAAGCATAGCCGAGCTGAATATTTCTCCCAACCAGAAGCTTCTAGAGTCGCGATCGCTCCCGAGGTTTACACCTCCACTCATGGAGCTTATCCCCTTGGTCCTTGGAACTCAAATCCCTTCATGAGAGGAATCCATTCCCTTCTTCATGGAACTAAAAACTACCTCCATTTCCCCATAAATTGAGCTCAAGTTTCAAAGTTGAAGGGTACACACATGGTAGATACCAAAGCAATTAGAGACTAATTTATATCGTTTCTAAGCTCAAGAGAGTTCATAAGAGGGTAGACATTCTACACTAGTGAGTTGTCGCTGGCATGAGAATGATCGCACCCTTGGTGTCTATAACTACATGCTGGTATTCATGAGAGGCAATCTTATCAGTACCGAATGAGAAATGATTGTCTCGTGACGTGACAAATATGTATGACATCAAGGCATCAAAGTTGTAAGATTACTCTTTTTATTCAAGATAATACATATGGATTCTCTTTTTCTCATTGACTTGTTTCTCATGCTTATTGAAAATAACATCGAATACTTTGACTCCTTGATCACTAAGTTGGATTAGCATTTCCCCGCTTATTATTTGTTGTAGATGCTTTTGGTCATTTTTTCATTTTTGAATGAAATTAATGCACATATGAGAACTCATTTTTGAATGAAATTAATGCAAGTCGCCCCTATTTATGAGATGATATCCGTGCCACAAATATTATTTATATTCCTCCTTCTAGTACCCATCATCATTATCACTATGGTGATTTGAGTGTGGATGATATCCATATACATACTATTGAATTTCCACGGAAATTTTTTTATTGCTAGTTTTCACTTCTTTAAAATATATTAATATGTCAACCTCAACCTCTTCTCTATATATCCATGTTTTTCATGTTGTTGATATTATTGGTGATGGAGATCATGTTGAATTTAGTTGCATGTACTTTTGGAACTCGTCTAAACTTATTTCACCATAGTAATAAATAAGGGTGGACACTATAAGGGCGTAATATTTAATCGAAGTTATTATTGTTGTGAATTTTGCTATTCACTATGTTTAGGTGTGGAAAATGCGGTGAAATTTAACTATATAAATACTTATCTAGTCAAGGTCATCCCTCTCATAAATGTGGTAATTTGAATCAACTTTAGGGAACTCGACCTCTCACATTTCTCTCTATTTATGGATTCACAACCCTATTGTAGAGACTTTTTCAATTGTGGCTTGAAATAGAGTCATTATATTTATCTTATTACTTGGTAATTATTCACCTTCACTAGAGCATGTACCTAACAAATCTAGTTTAGTTCATAGATGATTATGCAACATACCCTTTTTCAATTGTGTCTTGAAATGGATCTTATTATAGTTTAAATTTTTCTTGGAGTTATTCTCTTTCAATGGAGCTCATACGTAGAAGATTTAGTTTCCAATACCTCATTTGACTCGAAATTTTTCCTTTTGAAATGGATTTTTTCTTTCTCCTTCTGCCATCTCCTCCTTGATAATGCAGCCACTAGTGTCTCCTTAATCCATGAGATGTAATCTATTTCATATGTCTTTTGCGTGTTAAATATATTAATGTATCAAGATCGCAGTTATGAATATTGTTATGCATTCCACATTTTCGCCTTAGAATTCCACCGTTATTCTTGGAAAAGAGGGAGATCTCTGTAGTAACCATCACATACAAGCTTCCATACACTAGGCCCATAAGCCATTAAATCTATTTTAACCTTATCTCTCCATTCATGAAAGTTTGTTTCACTCAACACAAGTACACTTCGATAGTCCAAGACTCAACCAGTATATTCTTCAAGCTAATAGGTTTACACCAAAGGAACCACTTCTTTGGATACGCAGATGATGAAAACCTTGACTAAACCGAGAGGGGGTGAATCAGCTAGTCCATTCATGGACAATACAATTCTCGTCATTAAATTCATTAAATGAAACATTACATGAGAATATTAACAAATACTCGAACAAGAAACCGAATACAGTGAACAACAAGTAATAAGAAGACCAATACACCATATCAACACATAATAAAAATGCATATGGACACAATATATAAGTGGAAACCCATAAGGGAGAAAACCATGATTTTATTATTGTTGTGATGCAAAGGCAAGCTCCTTCTCCTTATTACAACTGATTTTATGTAGGCTCCAACTTATAGGAGTCTTCTACCCTCAATTTTCTCGCAAGCCGCAACATGTAATGAAGCTCCAACTCCCATATGTTTTCCGTAGGCTACAACCGAGAAGAGGCTCCTACCTCAACCAAACCTCCAACCGGAATCTTATCAAGGTACAACCTCGAAAGGAGACCACAATCATACAAAAATGAAAACCATATGCTAATCTACATCTGGTCATCAATTCCCGCATACCTCCTTCTTTACTTATGCATCTTCAACCCTTCAAATATGATTCAATTAGCTCCATTTGTACTAGGTAATCTAATGCATAATATATCAATGAAAGTATCACACATTCTTCCACTCTCTAACCAACTATGCTTTCCAAAATAACATATTCTCTATAAATATAGTCTTTGTGGATGTTTGTATCCCTACACAGGAATATGGAAGTGAATAAGCTTGACTTCTTTGCCTTCCACTCATTCATTTCAAAAATCCTTAATTTCTTGAATATTAGACCAAAAAAATAAATAAATATTCCAATATTAATTTTAGCCACATGTAATGATTTATTGGATCAACTAAATGCCAATATCAAATTAAAATATTTACCATTAATGCATCACAACAATATTTTATCTTTGCCTTCGATTCTTTCCTCTTGCATCACAACAATGCAACTCAATCAACATGTCAACATTAATTTTATACGAAACCACCAATGTATCTCGTTGCTCCTTTTCACCTTGCTACCGCATATCTTCGTCGCTTCTCTTTTGTCTTTTACTCGCTGCTCCTATATACATTTGTTGATCCTAATCTTTCTCCTTTTCCATCAATGAAAAATATTTCCAACGCACACATCATGCAATCATCATCACTAAAAACCACTTACCATTTTATAACCATGATTACCACATAACTCATCGATACCAATAGTAAAGTGTTATTATATGGAAATTCTACCACAACCATGAATGCAAACACAAAAATTATGCAACATGGATTTTAGCTCATTTGCATGACTTTAATAGTTATGATTTTGCATATTTTTGTCTCTCAATAGTTGTGCAAACCTCCTAGAAGTGAATTATTCCATGAACATACCATAATGAATCAAAGAATCATGTTAGAGGTACTTTCCCAAGGTGGTGCACTAGGTTGTATTTCAGCTAAATTTCCATTAATGGTGAGTTATTTGCAGTTCCAATCCTCTTTGCATGTGAAATCACACTTCAAACTTGGTCTCATTCACATCGGAAACTAGTTTTTGTGAATGTTTAACACATCCTATAAAACAAGGCCATCAGTACAGCATTTGAAGGAGAGAAGAAAAACAAGGTTATGTTATTTGAATGATACTACAACCTCATAATAGTCTCGAGTAATCACTTGGAGCCTCCATATCCAAAGTGATTTCTCGCTTAACTCCCTCCCGTGAACAACTCAATCACATTTCTTTGATAAAGAAAGGGAAGAACTTCCAAGTAACATAAAATAACCCTGCTACAAGGAGAAAAGGGACACCTTTACATACACTCACTCATTCTCTATGTCATAACAACAATGTTCTTTGCAATGGTATATGGATATAATTACTTTTCATGGTTTCCATTCCTTTCCTATCCTGTTTTATATATTGCAATGGTATTTGCGTTATTGGACTAACACTCTCATCAATTCCTTTTTATTTAGTGTAGTAGCCTTACACTATAAAAAGGTTTTTTCTCACCCGAGTGGTACAGAAAAAATAAACCACTAACTCGCCTTCCTACCCATTTATTGACACTTTTAGTGTATTTCCCTCCTATAATAATCCCACCATATATCTATGCAAGGAATCATATTCCCTTCTATACCACATAGTTCCTTAGGCTATCTCCATTCACTCCATGGATTCAACAAATAATGGATAAGAAAATATGTACTAGTATTTTTGTCCTACAATAATTCCAACCATCTATGTCTATTAGCCTTATAGTCTAAAAACCCCAAGGAGTGGGATCCCCTTCTCTAGCACATTTACTTAGGTTATCTCCATTCCCTCTATGGATTCAACATAGATTGGCTAAGAAATTTCCATCTCCTTTTTCAATCTCCTCTTTATCCGCATTAAGACAATGGACCCATGCTAAGGGCACAATTAGCTCCAAAATGACAAAAAATAATTGTAGTACCCCTCATCCTTCATTCAAGGAAAGGAAAAATGGATACAATGGTTTCCTAGTTGATTTGAATTGAGATAAAATTATTAGAACACCTTTATTATTGAATTGAGATAAGGAAAATTAAGTAAAATTCATTCCTCTCTCGAGTATCCTTGACAAAATGTAAAGTAAATTGAAAAATTTGAATTTCACTCTCGAGAATTGGAAAGACCTTTATCATTGACTTGAGGCTATGTATCATTGGTGCTTTAAAATATTTTTCCTTAGCCATTGCTTCTAAGGAGAGACACCGAGTGTTATGTACAGGTAAGCACCTTCCAACGATGTCTCTGAATAAGTTTCATCATTAATGCATGATATATAACAAATAATTTTTTAAGTTCATAAATCTCTAGAGAAGAGAGTTGAGTCGACATAAATATATTATAGAGAAGTGAAAACTAGCAATATCTGGAATTCAATAGTATGTATATGGATATCATCCACACTCAAATCACCATAGTGATAATGATGATGGGTACTAGAAGGAGGAATATAAATAATATTTCGTGGCAAGATGTATCTCTCATAAATAGGGTGACTTTCATTAATTTCATTCAAAAATGAGTTCTCAGCATGTGCTCTCTACTTTTGGATTCAAAATCCAATTGCAAATCCCTTATCGAGTGTGACTTGAAAAAGAGCACCATTCAATCCATTGGAATGTACAAATCTTTAGTTAGTTATTTTTGTTGGTTATCGTGCATACTATAGTTCTATAGTTAGTAAGTTATATGTCTTCACATTCAAAGTCTGTTTGTTATCAATTCATATTCTCTGCAAATCACCTGCCCTAGTGGTTTTTTGTCTTTTTCCCTATCGTTGTGACAACTCATCAGTGTATCTTATTTTGTCATTGTTTTTCATGTTTGTTGATATTATTGGTGAGATGGAGATCATGTTGAATTTAGTTGCATGTACTTTTGGAACTCGTCTCAAACTTATTTCACCATAGTAATAAATAAGGGCAGCTTAATATTTAACGTGTTATTATTGTTGTGAATTTTGTTATTCACTATGTTTAGGTGTGGAAAATGGGGAAATTTAACTACATAAATATTATCTATTCAAGGTCATCCCTCTCATAAATGTGGCAATTTGGAATCAACTTTAGGAACTCGACCTCTCACATTTCTCTCTATTTATGGATTCACAACCCTATTGAAGAGACTTTTTCAATTGTGGCTTGAAATAGAGTCATTATATTTATCTTATTACTTGGTAGTTATTCTCCTTCACTAGAGCATGTACCTAACAAATCCGAGCTTTAGTTCGTAGATGATTATGCAACATACCCTTTTTTCAATAGTGTCTTGAAATGGATCTTATTATAGTTAAACTTTTTCTGGAGTTATTCTCTTTCAATGGGAGCTCATACATGAGTAGATTTAGTTCATTTCCCCCCATGAGTTTCCAATAGCTCTTGTTTGCACTATTTCAAGGTGGTACAAATCCCAAGTTTGTAATGGAACATTGCATGAGGAGGTTTTCAATTTTTAGAGGGTCTAGATCCCTAGGTGACTTGGGCTCATGAATCTATGCAATCAATCTATTCTATTAAGTATTTTATTCAATGCATGCATAACCATCCACATTGTCAGGGACAGATGTTACACACTCCTATGCATAGTTTTTGAAGTAGAAATTTGATGGAAAAGAAAATACTTCATCAATACTTTTAAACCTCTTCAAAGTTCGTATAATACACGATGCGTATTTCATGGGATATCTTCTTAGGTTATTGTTCCAACAAATACAAAGTCTAATTTTTTCATTTATTTAATAAAATTTTGCAAGAGAGACTTGTCGTATTAAGCTGTCGTTCGTAAAAGGACTGAATTAATTATTTACTTTTTGTACCTCGTGTTTTGTGACTGTTACATGGTTTTGGTTACCATCTAGAACAAAACTTCTTAATGTTTAAATATGACCTTATTTTTCAGGTTTACAGGTGTCATGTCTCCCAAACCCATCTTTCTATACATATAACATAACTCAGATATTTTCTGCTTTATGCGCCAGATAACCTTTAATATTTTTGTTACTGAATCACTTTACAAATTCAGGCTGTTATCCGGGTTTTAAATTCTTTTCAGTACTCATAGACAGCCATGGAATATAAGAATTTAAATGAGAATTTTTGGGCTTGACCTCCCCTCTTCTCAGTCCATCTAGCAGACTTGTATGTCTATATAAATATAGTACTTCGTATTTCTCAGGTTTTTTCTTTTTCAGAGTGTTGTCCAACTCTAGATGATTGCTAAGCCCTTCCTCAACTTTCCAGTTTGCAGGCCTTATAAAATTTTCAACATTTTAAAGTTTCAGCATCGAGGTATAGATGTATGCATCCTCGCGTACATCTATCTATCCTCAATTAACCTCCATAGCTCCAACTACTTTCCCAGCAGTTTAAATGGACGGTACACATGCTCTGTTCCTTGTATTTTTACATATGCTTACAATCTTACTTCACACAAACTTTTATCACACACTAGATTGTTCAATAGGATTTTCCCCTTATTTTACTGTTACCACATTCAACAAGTGTGACACTCTGGTACAAATGCAACTGTCCCATGTGAAACTAGGAAACAGATCCTCTTGCTTCAATCAAATGGTGGTAGAGGATACTGAACTGGATAGTTTAGAATTCCTAGTATTTGATCTTCGTCCTTAATTAGGGTTCAACTTCTACTTTCATATGATTACACTTATATTTAATAGAATAGTTTAAATTCTAACTGTTACAATTCTCTCCATTGGAACGTACATACTGAACCCCATACTACTATCACAGGGTTATTGTTTCTTACTTTCTGTTATTGGTTACAGGGGGTTCTGTGCCATCAGTATTGTTATGACAGGTTTAGTTGTTTGGAACTTGCTGTTCATGGTTACTGGTTTGTTAACATTTTCTGTTTCTACACACAGAAATTAAATACTCCTTTAAAAGATAGAAAGCTATACCTATACATAGTCATTAGATTGGTTGTTCAATTGATCTATCATCTCCAATCTCATTATTACAAGGTACTCATCCCAACCATTTGTCTCTACTATCACTAGCTGTAGTTGCAGTTACATAAGATACTGAACCATTAATCCATCTAACAGTTGCATAAGGCAACATAACATAACAATTCATAATTTCCATAATGAACTATAACATCACAATTTCATAACTTGCATGAAGAAACTATAACAGCACAATTTCATAAAACAGGGATATGTTTAACACAGACTTACAGATATCTCCAAATTTATGCATGCACCACTCTACTATGACCAGTCCTCCCAACCTTAGAATCCTCTTTATCTCCCAGGATTCACCCCCGAGCAGAGATCCTCCCAGAACAGACTAACCTCAATCTGTTATGGAGCAGCTTATTTAAGCTGTGCTTTCCCCAAGCCTATTTCCAATTCTGCGTCCAGAATTTCAGGATGCTTTATTTCTGTTTAGCCTAGGCTTCCCATTTTGGGACTCTTTAAAGCTATTTTAAGCTTTTCCTCAGCTTTTCCATCTTTTTCTCACCTCTTCCCAACTACTCCTCTTCATTGGGGAAATTTAGATTTTTCCTCAAAAATCTAAATTAGAAATAATTTTTTTCAAGGAATTTTGAAAGATTTGGGGAAAGTCTTTTTTTCCTTTTCCATCACCTCATGGATTAGGCATGTGATCACACTTTCTCATCTGGTCATAGTGCATACACAATATTTTATTTACTTTTCATAAATAAATAGTTAACCACATCCACACAATAGTTATCCATTGGGGTCCACTCCCCTTTGGACTTATGTTCAAATGTCTCATTTTGAAAAGCATAGAAATTGGGGGTGTTACATATTCCCCCTCTGAAAATAAACACCGTCCTCGGTGTTGCCAACTATCTACTTAGTTTATTTTGAACATAATTATAAATGCTTTTCCATCATTTTAGCTTCTCTGTTCCATGTAGCTTTTCAGCAGTAAAGTGCTCCACTGCACCTTTACTCTAGCTACTGTTCGCTTTTGCAATTCCATTTCTTCTCGCTTTCATCTTTGAAGCGACTCTCAAAGGAAATTCCTCTTCTGGTTCCACCTGGACCACATTCCAATCAATCATGTGAGAAGCATCATGTACAAAAATTATAAATTTTCTTTTCCAACAAGGAGACATGAAATATATCAGGAAATTTAATAAGCAATGGTAGGGCTAATTTATAAGCCACTAGTTTCAGCAGAGTACTCTCCTGCCTCCACTCTATTTACTGATGCCTTATGCAGTTGGTTTTCTTCCTACTTCTTTGCAAGAAGTCTGTCTGGAAGATCTTTTATTCTGGTTTCTCTGTCCACAATTCATACCAATGTAAGTAATATCAGGTACATATAATTGATAATTCACAACAGCATTCTGCATTTCAATAACTTAAGAAATTCAGTTATTAATCAAACCGTTCAGGTTCATAATAGCTTAGTGCACTTTTAGTACACTACTTATCCTTTCTTGTTTTTCAGTGAGATTCTTTCCTCACTCAACTTGGTCCAGTTCAGCTTTTCTTGATTTTCTAGGTGATTTATCTTCACCTTTTTCCTCTTTGTTTCCAGAGTGCCCAATTTCCTCTTACACACTTGGCTAAACCATTTTACAACTTTTTCATTAGTACTCATAAATGAGAGAAAACAATTGTATCATATGCATGGTTATGCTTACCCTTTCTCATTTTATAGCTGTACTTCTAGTATCTTTTCATTGTTTCTTTTTGTTAACCAATCAATTTAATTAGTAATAACCAGACTCGTTAATAAAGTTTATAATTCAATTCTTCTAGCCTCTTTTATGAATTGTATCCACTAGTTCAAAACTTACATGAAGAAATTTGGATCTCATGGGTTTCCCCCACACCCAAGTCCAAATACAGCTCACCTTCTTTTCTCTCGGTTTGTAGCTGTATGATTTCACACTATTTCCCTGTCTTTAATTTTAAGACTCAAGAAAATTAACTTTAATAAAATTTACACCAATCAAAATTTTATAGTGTGAATACATGTTTCATTTTATAGTGATAAATGTAATTTCTATAATTCATCACATTCACAAGTATTAATACTTGATAATGTCAAAAATAAATTTGACACAGTTTCCCCTTTTTCAAAGACTCACCAGAATTTATGCATTTACTTTTAATTGTATGTTCATGCTTTGCTAATTCCCCTCTTCTATTTCTCTCATAGGCTTATATAATAGAATTAATTAAAATGGAATCATAAAAGTATTCCAATTTTTTTTCTGAATCATAAAAGAATTCCTTCTTTTCTAATGCATAAAAGCATTCTATTTTTTTCTAACAAAAGAAACCCATAAATCTCTCATGCTTTTATTTTTAAATCTATATTTGTTTTTTTTTTTTTTTTTCTTATGAGAGAAATATCACTTCTCCATATTTTTTCCTAGTTCTATTACTCATTATCTCTAAACTCATAAAATATACCAATTTGAAAATATAATTTATTTCCATGAAAGAATATAAATTATTATAAATAAAATAATTAGGAAATCATTCTTCCACTATTACAAGAATATTCTCCCTTAAGTAAATCATCAGGAAATTTTCAATTTATCCCTTCATTCATTCATGCCTAACTCAATGTAATGGTTCCACAATTACTAAATTAACCATTTAAACTGTAATTAAAACTTGTACTTCAATCTTCTTTTCTTTTTATAGCAGTATACATGCCTTATTTATAGGATACATCTCCCACTTACTCATATACTACTTACATCTCAAGTCTTGGGCAATATACATCTCATGAGCATATATATATATCCACTAGGTTTGTATATATCATATATATTTCCAAACCTTATTGTATAAGTAAACATGATATATATATATATATAGCCTTGGCAATATTAATCTGATGAACATATAAATATATATATATATCCCTATATTTATATATATTCATATATAAGTTCAAGCCTTTTTGAAAGTGTTACCATATATATACATAATTTAAAATAATCTCTTTTATTTTTATTTTTATTTTTTCGTGGTCTTTTCACATATCTTGGTCACTTATTTTATCCTTGGAAATGGATTGTATATGTCATTTGTCATAGCTCCAATTGTCACACTTTCCAACTGATTTTTTTTTATTTTTTATTTTTTTGACAAGTATTCATTTTCTACTAGCAACTTTTCCACTTCTAGTTAATTACAAGTTGACCCATATGATAGATTTTCAATCTCAAATTTTCCCTCCATGCACTTATTGAATTTACTAAAGTGGAATGTAATAGATCAATTTAAAGTGTCACTTTACAAATCCTATGCATATATATATATATATATATATTTCTATATAGGTATATATATCCAATCTCATACCCATAGAAGTCTAAAATGCCTCTTTCTTAACTCCAACATATATGTCATGGTTTTATCTATGCACATATATAATTATACATATATATGTAGGCCTATACCATTCTACTACTAAAAATTTTAAAGTGCGCTTTATACCACCTCCACATATATATCAAGGTGTATATATTTCTATATATATACATGCATCGATATATGCTAGTCTCCCCATAAACAAATATAAAGTACAACTTTTATTCTACGTCTTAGACGTTTATATGCCGACCCATACACATATATAATTAGTGGGTGGAGAATCTAATAACCGTTTTGGTCTTTTCGTTCTATACGCTGGTTAACCTCTTTCATTAAATAAGGTTGATTTATTTCTTTACTTCTAACAGTGGTATTACATACCATGATTGCATTCCTTTATGATTCGAATCGCAGAGATCCTTCTATTTATATATTTATCCCAGATATGGTGTGCATGTATATATATATGGTGATCTATATATGTCTGTTCTATATAACACATGGTTTAGATATATATAAACAATATATATATCCATCTTTATCTACGTTCATATTTATACACATTTATATCTTTTCGTTTTCCACATAAGCTAAATTGTATGTCACATGGATGACATTCATACATATATATATGTCAATTTATAAAGTTCATTCTAAAATTGCCTACGGTTCTATGTAGTGAAAACCTATATCTATATAAATACCTATTATATTCTATATATAATCCGCACCGTATATATGTAATATAACATTAAATCTAGTTGCGCATTAATTATATATAGAACCATATATATATAATCCATTGATATAATTTTTTTTTCATATGAATCTGTAACATAACATTAGTGATAGTTGCGCCTTAACATATATATATAACTTTATACGCATTGACTCAAGCTATATTTAACTTTCACATTATATATGTCATTATAATGTTTTATATCGCCCGCCTCTTTGGTTTTGCAGGGTTAATATTTTTCTTCGGCATGTTTTGATATGTACAGGGTATATGGAATCCGTTGCAATAGTGCGTTTAGGTTTATGATATCGCCGACCTGGTTCGAAGACAATACAGGCGTTTGCACAGAGGTAGATAGTGTACTTCGCCGCCTTTTTCCTCTGCACGGCGGAGTTTCTCTGCTTTCAAGTAGCGTATTACTTGCGCTATATCAGAAACCAGCGTTTCTCTCAGAGTACTCTGGTCGGTAACAGCCGACACGTATCTCCCTGAGCAAATACATCGGCGTGTTTGAATCCATAACTGCACTGAAATTCTGGACGGCCGGGTACCTGGAAGGGTATATAATAGTATTATCTTCCTGCTGATCAGAACGCAATGTCAGATCGATGCAATCCCCCTTGGGATTTTATTAGAGCAAAGGCGGTGCCCGTCTAATCTATGGCAGAGGGAGATAATACGGAACTAGGGTTCCGGATTCTTATTTTAACCCAAAATCGCCAGACTTCTCTTTGTGTATCCCGCCTTCTCCTATTTGCTCGTTTTGCTTGTTGATGCAGGTGCGCAAATGGTGCTCTGCGAGCCAGGTGTTCACCTCCGTGCCCAGGCTAGGGTTTCAGCACCTTGACCCGCGATTTTTATATCTCTGAACCTGTTTGTTATTATTTTCCTCACGTTTTGAGACTGATCTATATTCTTCATGTTTTCGCCGCGAACACACTGTCTTATTCTTTTCAGATTGTGTTTTGCAGAACGTTTGACTCGGCGACATCTCATTTCTTTACCTAATGTATGCCTGTATCTGGTTTTTTTCTGTGGTAAGTGTTAATACGGCTCCCTATTTCGTTTTACCGGCAAACAGCTACTGTCAGCTAGGTTACCAATGACCGCGCTGCTTTGTGACGGAGGTAAGCCTTACGTTTACTGTGGTATTTGAACGTTATATCTTACTGCCTGTCCAATAACTTCACTGATTTTGCATTGTTTTTTTTTCCACCATAGGAGTCATACAGTCAGTGCGTTACCTATTACGCACGGTCAATACAATTTTCGTTTTGTTAAACAGGGTTATGGATATATATAGTCCGAGTGAAGAACAATCCTACTCTATTATTTTACATAGTTTTAAACCTATTATAGGTTTAACCATTCTGGTATATGAGCCTCCTCATATTACCCCCATTTCAATGTTTTTACTTCATCACAATCTGTTACATGTATACCTGATAGTATATCCAAGATATTTGTATACTTGAAGTAATATTTTTAATTTTCATAAAATTTATAACAGTTTACTAGTTCTTTGTGAGCACATATCTTGCCCAACTTTTGAACCGGGGCTCTGATACCATTTGTCACGTCTCCCAAACCCAGCTTTTTATACATATAACAGAACTTAGATATTCTCTGCTTTATGCGCCAGATAACCTTTAATCGTTTTGTTACTGAATCACTTTACAAATTCATGCTGTTATCCGGGTTTTAAATTCTTTTCAGTACTCATAGACAGCCATGGAATATAAGAATTTAAATGAGAATTTTTGGGCTTGACCTCCCCTCTTCTCAGTACATCTAGCAGACTTGTATGTCTATATAAATGCAGTACTTCGTATTTCTCAGGTTTTTCTTTTTCAGAGTGGTGTCCAACTCTAGATGATTGCTAAGCCCTTCCACAACTTTCCAGTTTGCAAGCCTTATAAAATTTTCCACATTTTAAAGTTTCAGCATTGAGGTATAGATGTATGCATCCTCGCATACATCTATCTATCCTCAATTAACCTCCATAGCTTCAACTACTTTCCCAGCAGTTTAAATGGACGGTACACCGATGCTATGTTCCTTGTATTTTTACATATGCTTACAATCTTACTTCACACAAACTTTTATCACACCCTAGATTGTTCAATAGGATTTTCCCCTTATTTTACTGTTACAACATTCAACAAGTGTGACACTCTGGTACAGATTCAACTGTCCCATGTGAAACTAGGAAACAGATCCTCTTGCTTCAGTCAAATGGTGGGAGAGGATACGGAACTGGATAGTTTAGAATTCCTAGTATTTGATCTTCGTCCTTAATTAGGGTTCAACTTCTACTTTCATATGATTACACTTACAGTTAATAGAATAGTTTAAATTCTAACTGTTACAATTCTCTCCATTGGAACGTACATACTGAACCCCATACAACTAACACAGGGTTATTGTTTCTTACTTTCTGTTATTGGTTACAGGGGGTTATGTGCCATCAGTATTGTTATGACAGGTTTAGTGGTTTGGAACTTGCTGTTCATGGTTACTGGTTTGTTAACATTTTCTGTTTCTACACACAGAAATTAAATACTCCTTTAAAAGATAGCAAGCTATACCTATACATAGTTATTAGATTGGTTGTTCAATTGATCTATCATCTCAAATCTCATTATTACAAGGTACTCATCCCAACCATTTGTCTCTACTATCACTAGTTGTAGTTGCAGTTACATAAGATATTGAACCATTAATCCATCTAACAGTTGCATAAGGCAACATAACATAACAATTCATAATTTCCATAATGAACTATAACATCACAATTTCGTAACTGGTATGAAGAAACTAAACATCACAATTTCATAAAACAGGGATATGTTTAACACAGACTTACAGATATCTCCAAATTTATGCATGCACCACTCTACTATGACCAGTCCTCCCAACCTTAGAATCCTCTTTATCTCCCAGGATTCACCCCCGAGCAGAGATCCTCCCAGAACAGACTAACCTCAATCTGTTATGGAGCAGCTTATTTAAGCTGTGCTTTCCCCAAGCCTATTTCCAATTCTGCGTCCAGAATTTCAGGATGCTTTATTTCTGTTTAGCCTAGGCTTCCCATTTTGGGACTCTTTAAAGCTATTTTAAGCTTTTCCTCAGCTTTTCCATCTTTTTCTCACCTCTTCCCAACTACTCCTCTTCATTGGGGAAATTTAGATTTTTCCTCAAAAATCTAAATTAGAAATAATTTTTTTCAAGGAATTTTGAAAGATTTGGGGAAAGTCTTTTTTTCCTTTTCCATCACCTCATGGATTAGGCATGTGATCACACTTTCTCATCTGGTCATAGTGCATACACAATATTTTATTTACTTTTCATAAATAAATAGTTAACCACATCCACACAATAGTTATCCATTGGGGTCCACTCCCCTTTGGACTTATGTTCAAATGTCTCATTTTGAAAAGCATAGAACTTGGGGGTGTTACAACAGGGATGTAACGTTGAGCTAAATCCATTGATTTATTTTTTCATGAGTTAAAAATAGGGTATGTATAATTATAAATTTTAAAAATATTATTCCATTTTGTGTAGAGATATATATTTTTTAAATTAATGAGTATATATGCAATTTCAAGGACTCGGAATAGGTCCTCACATACCTATTTAAAAGGCAAAGCTAGAACCATGGAAGGGCACCTCACCTTTATAACCACGTGGTTTGATTCCACTATGCCCTAACCACAAAAATTTTTAAGGCCGAAAGTTTATCTTAAAGTTTAGAAACCTCGGTAAATCTTACTAGTCCCTAATATGAAAATTGTAAAATTTTTTAGCAATATTTTTTGTAAAACTATTTATATTTCTAATGATTTTATATTAGTCTATATAAAATTTTGTCCATTTTTAAGGTAAAATAATTCTTAGAGACTATAAAATATGGCCGAATCTTTTTTAGAAAAATGGAAATTAGTGTGATTTGTGAAAAACATAGAAAATTAGCCCACCTAGCCCCTAAAATTTTCCCCGCCTTTAACATGAATTGATTTCAATGATATTGTATTTTATTTTTAATTAAAAAAACATTTTATATTGAATTCTTACAATGGTGAGAGGATATTTTTCCTGGATTCGATTAGTACTATAGTGTCTCCAAACAGAGAAAGAAGATATTGTATTGTCTTTAAATATAATTTTTTCATCAATGAGTGGAGAGATAATAAATCACGAGGATGCATTTTTTTCTCTATAAATACAATATTTCTTTAGTCCCAACTATTGTCTCCTAGAGAAGAAAATGCAATTTTCTTTCTAAGACACGATCACTTAAAGACAATATTTAAGTACAATATACATGTATAAACTTACTAAAAATATACCCAAAAATTATCTCAAATATTGTCTTAAAACCCCTTTCTGCTAGGCAGCTAAGAAACGACACAAAGCAGATCATAACAACTCTTGGATTTTTTTGGAGAACAAAACAAACCAAGGAGCTTCGATGAAAAGAAGGAGAATGGTCTTCATGATTGAAGGTTGTAATTTTGGGTGGGGATGTCCCTCATGGATTCATGTTTTGACTCGGTGGTGGCCAATTAAAAAGAAATATTGCATTGAATTTAAGCCTAGTGTGGGGTGGAATGTGGCTTACCTTTCATCGTTTATGGGAATCTCTTTATCTCTCACTTCCGCATAAGTACCCACATCGACATAAATTTGTAATGTGAAAGCTATAAATGCATAAAATGGAAACTTTGTCGATAGATTGTGTATGTATGAATTTCACACTACACAGATATTATAGATTGCGTACTATTTTTTTATGTTACATAACGATAAATATGGCTTTAATAGGAACCATAGGTATGTATTGTCTCATATGCCTTCCTCTGTAATCTTTATATGCTTTTATGATATGCATAAGGAGAATATGATGGACTCACCTCTAGTCCTCGTTAGTGCCTATATCCTAGATGGTGTGGCGCAAAATAAAATGCATGAGAAGGCTAGTGGAAGCTAACCCCTCAATATCTTGGATAGCCATGATGACTGAAGCTTTCCTATTGAGATATCAACATGTGCTTGGTGCTGAGAAAATTGGTCTACCTTAGGTAGGCCATAGAATCTCTAGGTTTGAGGTAGATTTTAAAAAGGTATTTTTTGTGATTGTATTTAGAAAGGATTTTATCTCGTAGAGTACAGTAATGACCTAGATCAGAGTTATATTAGTAAAACATCGAGTGAAAAGTATTAAAAATTTAAATGAAGAATTATTGAATGGATACATAATATGTTGATGGATTTGAAGAGTCAAAATGTACTTCAAGTGAAGGTGTTTAGACTACTAAGTCAATCAAGGATTTGGCAAACAACAATGTATGTTTATTTAGACTAAAAAATCATTAGAAATTCTGGCTTTAGTTAGGATAATAGGTCTAAAGTTCTTTTTAAAAGAGACACATCATGTGGCTGTCCAGACTTCGGTGAGAAGAAGTTAAATGGTTACTAGTAGTCAAAGTCGGGAGTGCATGGATGCCTTCATGGTTTGGAATGATATCTATACATGAGAATTATTCTTCTCTTCCCTTTAAAGTCATTATTGTTGGTGTTCCGTGTTTTGATAGCTTGGCAAATCAAAGACAAGGCAACATCAAAACCAATCTCTAGAGTTACGTGATCTAGTCCTCCTATTCTCAGAGAGGGGTCTCTCAAATGTTTGTTTGCAAAGGTTTATCTTGTGTGCTTAGAGTATTGGTTTAGAATAGTTATTAAGTGCAGGTGTTTCGATTGTTCGTTTAGTTGAATTGATACCGTAGAATACAGCGGTCTAGGAAAGGTAGGTAGAAAGAGGAAGTAGTAGCCCATTGTAGAAATGGATTCAAAAAGAGGTCATAACAAACTTATCAATGGATATGGGATATTAGAGGGAAAATCTAACTTGGCCATAGATCCTTTGGTTTTTGGAATGAGATGGACATCAATAATTTGGAAAGAGAAGTTTAATTCTCAACAATGGGAATTTGAAAACACGATTTGAACAATAAAGAGCTATTTGATAGACAGTATTAACCATGAATTACGAAATCACACCCTAAGAAAATAATGATTTTCCAAAAAACAACTTAAAATGAATTCAAGATTTGGGGAACACCCTATTTCCTCAAGATTTTATTTGAAATGACACAGAAAATAGAAGATTCACTAATAATTGCGCTCATATAAGAGGGAACACCTAACACATCTATGATTACAACTACAAATACCTTAAGACAACTATTTAAGCAAGGACAAAGGGCAAGATTAAAACGTACCTCTCGTTCACTATAAATAGAAATACTTCAAAGGGAGACTTCAATAACAACTTTATGGTAGGCATATGTACCAGGAGAACCATAAATCATGTTGAAGCAAACTTATCTAACTATCATAGAAATAAACAAGCATGAGGACTAAAGAGAGATATTAAAGACTCTAAAATACCTCAAAGAAGAAAACACAAAACAAAGGATGAACAAGTTCAGGTGCTTCTAGAGTCATTTCTTAGCCTAAGACTTTCAACCTATTGTAGTAACAAATTATGGAACAAGAATGAAAATAGAAGAAAACATTAAACAAGCTCTTAATACTTCACCAATGTACCAAGCTCATGGATTCAATGATAGAGCCATCCCAAAAATAAGCATGCAACAACATCATCGTGGCTTCTAAGACTTCAATTTCTTCTTCTTGTTCTCAATGTACTGTGTATTACCCAAGAGAGTTTCAAAGATGATGCAACTAGTGATCAACCAACCAAGCACCAACCACTTTCTTCATCTTCGCCAAGAGTATTTATAGAAGAATGAGGAGATGAGATCTAAATAAAATATTACCCAAGATAATTATATATATATTAAGAGAAAGAGTAATATGGTCAATGACTTACGTACCCTCAGGTCACATGGAGTAATCTTCACAAGATGTTTTCTTCGTCCGTATTAATTGTTTTACATTTAAGATTAAAGCCCCATGAGCTCCTATTGACTTTTGAGGCTCTTTGTTGTGTTAAAGTAACTCTGCTGATATTTTTTCATTAAGTTTATTTCAGTAATTCAACTCTCCGTCGCGTCGAGGGAGACATTCGATCTTCGATCAACAACTTCGGCCTCTCGTTTGAATGCTTTGAGGCACAGGCACCGTGGTAGCCGGAGAATCGATTTGCCTCGTATGTATGTGAGGCTTCGTCTAATAAACACTTTGATTTCCTTTAAAATGTGTTCTAATTTTGGGAGGATTAGACTTTAATAATCAATTCCAGCCGTAATCTTCATAAATTTGTCTTCAATCTTCCATTCCTGGGTGTGTTCTCATTTCTAACACCGATACTCTTTGATTTTTGATTCATTTACCATGTTTTTGGTGTGCAGTCACTGCCAGAATCATGAGGTATCAGTGACTTTGGAGTATTGACGAGGCATGGAAATTTGAACCATGGATGGCTTACTTTTAAAGAATCAAAGGCGTGAGAATTGAAACCCCGGCCTTCGGTTTTTCTTTCGGCACAATGGAAACAACATACTCGGACTTCAAAAACTTTTTTTGATAAAACCAAGTCAGATAACCACTTCGGGTCACAAAAGGTGTTCGCCGATGTCGCAGTGTTTGTGATCAAATCCTTATGAAATCGCCGTAAAAAGTTCCCCGGGTCCATTTTGGGGCCGACGTTAGGGTGAGTGTGACCCAAAATCCCTATGAAATATGCTCTATAAATCTCCACGGTTCACCTTATGACTACACGAGCAAACAAACAAGGCCCTCTCAAATTAGTTGCTGACGCGTATGCGTTGTTGTGTATGTCGACTAGGTGTTTGGGACCACCGGCTCCGTGGGACCGCCGACCGCCGTCGTGGTCATGGGGACCAGGGCGATCATTTTGGGCCGTTGATTCAGCGTATCGAGATCAATGAGACAAGCGGACAATGCCATACCTTATTTTCATCCCAAGCTCCTTTTTGAGTGCAAACACCATCCGATGAGTTGGCCCCATCGGACGACTTACGTCCATATCGCGTTGAGCTCACGGGGCCGATATTTAACTTCCCGGGGAGGGCGGCATTCCAAACCGCCCACGGCCACACAAGTCGGCTCCTGGCACCGATCGTGCTTGGAATCGGATATTCCACCTCTCATCTCTACCAAAGGCGGTGCAATAAAAAATGCCCGGTTTTGTATAAAAGAAGTAACCGTGGGGACCATCGGGGCGATTTATTTCGTGGGACCGTTGATCTGCTGCATCGATCGACGGTGGGAGCGAATTGCTTGCGGCACCGGCGTAAACCTTTTCAAACCTTCAAAAAACAAAAAATTAATACAAAAACAAAGTTTTCATGTGAGGATGGTTTTATTTATAATATGGCTCGGCGCCCGTCCGCGGGGACCATGGTTCCTATGTATTATAACATGCCTAGGCATATACAAAAAAAGGGTTAATCACAATTGGGATTTCGGTCTTTTTATCTAACCATTTTCAAAGTTCGTGATGCAATTAGCGCTCACAGGGGTTAGTGCCCGGTTTGTAGGGTGCAGTATGGGGTGGGGGAAGTGGATTATGATTTTGGCTCTGAAGGGGGATTAAACCCTTATCATACAAAATATGTATTTTTTATGATTTTTTCTCGGTTTTCCAAGGGTTTTGTTTCGGTATAGTTTAAAAAAATGAGTTTTAAACTATGTAAAATGATTTTTATGAATGGGAGAAAAGGGAACTGAAAATAAAGGAGTTTTATGATAGCAAGGAGCAGTAATGAAGGTTAGTTTTTCAATAGAGGAGTAGGGGAAATAGATGATTTTGCAGCATTTTTTCCTCATGAAATCAACAAAATTCTAGAGTATAAAATGGGCACGTAGGGAAGATTTGGATAGACGCATGAGGCCTTCAAGAGTCTTCAAGAGCCAACACTTTTTTGAAATAAATTTTTTCCTTGAAGGTTCCAAAAATATTTAGCCACCTTTTTGTATAAAATTTTTATAGGTGGCTAAATGTTGTCTTCATTTGGGGATGGTGCCTTCTTGAAGGCATCAAGAACTTCGGACTTGTATTCTCTGGGAGGCTGATCGTTGCCTCATCCATTGGGCCGCCTTTTCCTTTCGGGATGATCTTCTTTATTCCGAAATCAAAGTTAGCGCTCATAAAAACAATGGATCTTTCATCACCAAAGTTTCCCACTCAATCCGGCATCGATCTAACATTTTTCCTTCTTTTAGAGTGCATTTGGATTGGAAAACTCTTTTCACAACATTTTATTCTTTGAAAGTAGAAATCTAATCTATTTCTGCCCTTATTTCTCCATGGACTCGCATTAAATAGTTGAGCCCATATGACTTTCACTCTAATCTACTATCCTACGGATTAAACTTTCCAACATATTTTTATTCTCTACATTCTACAACATTTAAATTTAAAAGCATACAAGTCGTACTGAAATGGCCTAACTTGTTGCCGATTTATGGCATAAAAAACAAGTTGTACACAGGTCTTATTTTGCAGAAATTTAAAACAAAATGGAAGGCTTAGGATCCGAAATTTCAAAGCATCCGTTCATCTCTTTTACAAGCTTGTTTTGAATTTTTGTTTTGAGTCGTTTCTCCTTTGTGGAATCGGTTCAGATTTTGAGCTAATTGGAACCAGATTCACATCTTTTTTGACTCAATTTGAAGCAAATTTGAGTCATTCTCTTTGGGAACTTAGGTTCAAATTTTGAGCATGTTCGAACCTTTAATTTATATCATAAACTATCTACCGATGAGCCAAGATTAAACAAACTTTGGCAAATCGAATTCACTATCATATCAAAGAGAAAATTTTAAAACTAATTAGTCAAGATTAGGCTTGCTTTTGACTAACTAGAAGTGTGTTCTCTAGGATTGGCATTTGAGCTTGCACACTTTCGCATTTGTTTCTCCTTTTGCATGGGGCTATACGTCTTTGCTTACAATCTTCCCTCTTTCTTTCTTTTCTTTGTTTTTTTAATTTTATTTTCATAACCTTTAATGTAAATGGTCTTATTTTATGATATTTACAATGAAAAAATAAAATTCTTTGAAACTCATGATTCCTCGCAAGTAATGCTTTTAGCATTCTTCCATTGATACCTCCATACAGATCTTTCTCCATTCAATTCTTTCAAGAAAATGTATCAGATTCCCTTTCAAGATGAACAATATAGGGACCTTTCCACAAGTTCTCAAAATTGCCATGTTTTCCTTCTTCTCTTCCTTGAATCCCACTTAAGAACAACATTTCCGACTTGGAAATTTTTTGCCTTAGTTCTCTACCAAATGATTTTCTTCATATTTTCTTGGACCTTAAACTGTGTTCTCCAGTCTCTTTTCTCTGGGTTCCATTGTGAATGAATGGTTGGATTGATTCTCTTGCATATCATTCTCTTCAACCTGCACTTCGAAGGAGCTTCATGATTGGCACTCCTAATGAGGTGGGAAAGACTACACTAATGCCATAAACTAGCTGATAGGGGGACATATTTATTGATTTCTTTTGTAGTTAACCTATCAACCTACAAGGCATGAACCAACCCATCGCTATGATCTCCGATTTTGTTCCAACAAATTTTTTAACGATATCGATGAGGCTCTTGTTGGAAGATTCAACTAATCCATTTCCTTGGGGATAGTAAGCAAAGGAATGGCCCAAGGTTATGTGGTATTTAAAATAAAATCAACCATATTTTTAGATTTAAAAGCAAACAACATTGTCCGTTATTATTTTTCTCGGGACAACCAAATTTGGATAAGATATTTGTTTTAAGAAACTTGATAATGACAGCAGTCATTAGGCATTCCCGGAGGGTATAGCTTCTATCCACTTGGTAAAGAAGTTAGTGGCCGTGAGGATCCACTTATGTTGAGCTTCAGGAGGATGGGTGAACTTCCCCAATGAACTATAGAGCCCATTGTTGAAAAGGTGCCCAACTCGATAGGATTTAAGGACAAGGGAAGAAGTTTTCTTTTGCCATCAAAGATTTGACACTTATGGCAAGACATGACCAACTTCTAAGTGTCTGGAAAAGGGTAGGCTAATAGTAAAATCAGATCTAAGAATTTTTTTCCCCCGTGGCCTTCTAGTAGAGGTGTCTCCACATTTCGTCATGCAACTCATGCATGATTTTTCCCGCATCATCTTTAAGTAAACATTTAAGAAAATTTCCAACAATATTTTTCCAATATAATACCCCATCTAAGATGCAAAAACTCAAAGCTTTTTGTTTCAAAAATATAGATTTAGTTTTAGACAAAGAAGGAGGGGCATTTAAATATAAAAGCACATAAATAATGTCGCATACCAAAGGAGAATTCAGAAATTTTTCTTCAATAAAAGGAGTAGTAGATTCTTCTATTTCTTCCAACACGTCTACCATATTCATGTCTAGTGCTTGGAAGTTAGAATGAGCCATAAGTTTTAGTTGATCCTTGCCCTTAACTAGTTTGTGGGCTCGATTTCTAAGTCATACTCAAGAATAGTTGCAATCCATTTTCCCCTTTTACCATCGTGTTCTTGACTTAGAATGTCCTTAACAACAAGATGTGGAACAAAGCAATTATGTGAGAGTGTAAAATATAGACCCTAAAGTCCTTTAAAAGCTTTCACTAATGCTAAGGCTTGCTTATCCATGATGTTATATTTGAGAGGAGCATCGGTTAAGGCCCACAAAGAAGGGATATTGTTTTTCTTGCCCCAAGTCATTCTTTGAAGTAAATCCTGTACCATTGTATGCTTAGATGCAAAATAAAAGATGTAAAAGTCTTTGGTAAAATCTGGACTAATCAGATTGGTGTTTGAATAAGAGCTTGTTTGGAGACCAAGCCCAAATGATTGTTTAATGGGTAATGTCCATTTTACACCGACTTCTTTCAAGCATGTTTGTGTTTTAATAGCTCGTAAAGATTAGGATAAACCTCCTCAGAAACAATTCTTTCCAGTAATGAAATATTGCAACTCTTTGAGGCTTCTTGGATGACTAATTTTGTAATATGCCAATTCATCCTTGTAGGGTCTATTTTGATTCCTTCCGAAGTTATATGGCCAATAAGTTTACCTTCTTGGAGACCAAAGAGTGTCTTCTTGGGATTCAATGACAAGCCAAATTTCCTACACTTTTCAAAACTTTTCTTGTGTGAATCAAATGTTCCTCATCATTTTTTGAGAAAATGGTTATGTCATCAAGGTAATGATTATGAAATAGCCAATATCTTAAGAAAAGGCTATGTCCATGGCCCTTTGGAAGGTGGCCCCCGCATTCATTAATCCGAAAGGCATTTTGACATACATAAATGTGCCCCCAAGGTGTGGTAAAAGAAGTTTGATTTGATCACTTGGGAGCACTCAAACCTAGTTGTAACTCTTAGAACCCATCTAAGAGGGATATCCTTTTGACCCAACTACCCTTTGAAGTATATGGTCCATCTTGGGTAAGGGTAGTTTTCTTTTAAAGAGGCTCCGTTTAAATTTAAGGAAGTCAATACAAAGCCCTCGATTTTGCCTATTTTTCTTTTCTAACAGAACTAAGTTCGATACCCATTCCGACTATCTAATTGGTACAATGATCCTAGCATTATGAATCTTTCAATTTCTGCCTTAACTAAAGGTAGTAAGAGAGGATTTATTCTCGTCAAATTTTGTTTGAAAGGCTTTTGATTTTATTTGAGGGGAATTTTTGCGTCAGATGATGTCAATTATGATTTAAATCTTGGTATCTCCAAGAAAAAAATATCTCTAAAACTCTTTGAACAACTCTATATATTGCAATTTTATGAATGAGAGAGTGCTAGATAGTTTAATCATCTTGGGTCTCCGCTTGAAATGGCCTATGTTATGCTCTTTCGCATTTAGTTTCCCATAGGCTCTATTCTCGATTCTTTGGCTACATCGTTAAAATCAAAAAGGTGTTCTAAAGGTGAGACCTCTGGAATTTTATCATTTTTGGCATTGTAAAACCTCCAACTCTTCTTGGTCTCAGTTCAAAATTATCTCTCGCTTCAAAAGGAATCTCATAATGATTTACCGTAGAATATGTCACTTCAACTTCGGGATTTGTTCAATATACAAACAATTTTCTTTTATGGTCGAGCCGATATTAGTATGTCGAAATCATTTTCTGATTTTAAGAAATCATCTATGTGTTTGTCGTAGTCAAACACTTCAAGCGTTGATATTTGTTATCGTGCGTGCGTGTTTACTTTTACGCTAAGCTGTTCATTTATCTCGTATTTGGAAGTTGCCGGTATTGAAGGCGAACTCATTTGCTAGATGATTCAATGCTCTAGAATGAAAAACAAGTTCATATTTTTCAAAGGTTTAAATAAATCTAGGTCAATTGCTCCGATATTCCCTAAGTCTTTGGATTTCTCAGTGCGCATTATTCTCCTTGATTGTCTTATGATAAGTTCGGGACCTCCTAATATTGATATCCTCTCGGGTTTCTAATTGTTTTCCACAATTGTAAGCCCAGGAGAAGTGCTTCATACTCAACAATATTGTTAGTGCATGGGAAATCTAATTTATATGAAAAAATCTAATTTGTATTTTGAATCCAAACACCTGCCCCTACACTTGCTTTATTACAAGATCCATCAAATTTTATTGTCCAAAGTATATTTGACTCATTTTCATTTTCTTGTTGTCATGGATTGCCACAGTTTTGAATTTGATTCGAGGGAAAATTTTATTGTTCCTTGTGAACTATTTGGGTCTATGTTTTCCTTATCTTTTGGAGGATTTCATCTTCGTTACATAAGATAAAGGAATCTAAACTTGATTGAATAGAATAGATTGGAGAGTTGTTTGGTTTGTCCATATTGTCTACCATGTACTTCATGTGAGATTCTCTCAGATAGTCTTCTCGTTTTGGTTAAAAATAGGGATGGTGGCATAAGACATGTCCATTTGAAGGTTTCCATGAAGCTTGGCTCCCAAGATCTTGATAAGAGCATGCCATACTTAGGGGGAATGTCAACTACAACTATATCCATGACTAAACTCTTAGCAGTGGATTTGGGATAAGTTAACACACAAATATTTCCGATTAAACCCAAACATTTGGACTTCATGAAGTCAAATAATACAAGTCTTTGTATGGTTTATTAATTTCTAAGCCTAAGCTTTCCATTACCACCTTGGGCATTAGATTGTGTGAATCTCATGCATCTAACATGGCATCGTTTAAAATTTTCTTTTTGTATGTTCAAGCCTAACACAGAAGGGAGGGATAGCCCTTCGGGTATTTTCTTCAATCTCTGTGACCAAAAAACAACTCCGTTTTGTCACCTGTCAAGTTCAAGGTGTCAATATCACCTCCGAAGTTCAAAGCTTTCAAACTTGGTTTTTGTACACTTCTTGGGTTACTAGTTCAGCTAGGGGAATGGCAATTTTTATCTTAGCAATCTCTCAAGGTCGAAAGGAACAATTGACTTGTTCATATTTACATTTGTCTTTCCAATTGAATTCTTTTTCAAACACTTTGATTTGTTGTCTTGGTTTGACCTAATTGGGGATGCTTTTATTAGGACCACTAGCTAAAGTTCTGTGGGCACCTCGTTCAACACGTCGGGACACTTTGTCTTTGCTTGTTGCTCCAGTTTTCGGTCAAAATGTTGGTTTTTTTCTCGCCGAATTTTTTGGCCAAGATTCGTGTTTTTCGATAGCGTATTAGTGTTCTTATCCTTGAATTATCTATGTTCCCCTTGCTCCTAAGATCATATTGTTTGTGCACCTCCATGATTGCATTTTTCAAAACCCAATCTATAGTCATTAGACTCTTCATAGGTGTTTACCTGGTGATCGCAGAAGAAACCTTGTTCTTCCTCGCCGAGGAAAACATCATCCCCACCGTCTCGATCCAATCAAGTTTACATGAGCTTCTCCCAACCTTTCTAATCATCTTCTTCATATTGATCTACAGTTTTGCGAAGTGAGTGTATAATCTATTGGTCATTTTCCTTCGTTTGTCTTGATTGTTTTCTCTTCTATAATTCTGATTTCTATCGTTTGGTTGTTTTGAGGTTCTCTTAGGGGCACTCTATCATTCAAATTATCATTTTCAAGCATCCTCTCCATTATCTTCACTAGGTTGTCGATTTTGTGTCGAAGTTGAGGTTGAGGGTAGTAGGTCATCTTTATAAGTTACCCTCTCGTATCTCAACCTATTTATTTTCTCAATTATGTTTGCTTCACACTCATAGTCTTTTCTCTTCGCATGTCTTCTAAGGTTAAGTAACTTCTCTCCCTTAACCGATAAGTCATTTTAGGATCAAGGCTTCGGGATACCTTACCAAGGCCATGCCTTGAGGAGGTCATGTGAGGTGGAAGAACATTGTAAATTTATTGAACCTAGTGGAGTAATCATGAACACTCTCCTTGATTTCTCTTGAGGCTGCTATACTCGCTAGTATTTGGAGAGGATCTTTTTGAGTTCGTATTTGTTGATGAATGTTTGATGGAAGGTACTAGAGATCATTTATGCTAATAGGGAGGTAAGTTTTTAAACCATTTCTTTACATCTCCTCCTAAACTTTGGCGAACATTCTCATCTTCACGCTTTCTTCTTCTATCTCCATGTATCGAAAGCATCTTCCATCCTATCTACATGATGTTGAGTCATAGAGACTCATTTCAAGTGAAATGAGGGATTTTGGATTGGTAATCATTTGCAGGAAGCATAGGTTGTGGTAACATTAGATGGGCATACCACAGCCACATGGCTAGAAATAAAGGTGCATTTACAAGGGGTAGTCGGTAGTGGGAAAGGGCTTGAAATGAAGTGATTTGGATAGTGGATGTTGATGGACAGATGTGATGCATTCGGGATAGATTGTTGAGCTAATCTTGGATGAGAGACACATAAATTGAGAAGGAAATGTAAATCGTGTGGTGTGGTTTCTATCATTGTGATGTTCACTTTGTTCGGGGAGGTGTTGGGGACTTGAGTCTATCCGAATTATAATGTTACATGACCTAATTCTAAAAGGATTTCTTAAGTCGACTTTCCCGATTGGTGTAAAGTCGCAAGATTTTCAGCAAGAAACCGAATTAGTTTCGTGGTGATTCGAAAACAATTGAAAATTTAATCTAGGAGACCTCAAGTATACTTTCGTGGTTGTCAACTATTTTCGTGGTTTAAGCCGTGGAAGGCTCTAGTATGAATCTTTCTAGAGCCACTATGCTTTGTTTTTCGAAACCTGAAGCCAAAGGAAAAGTTTAACCATATATGACAATCTTTAAGAGGCTATCAACATCTTAACAGAAGAAAATTTTAATCCCCGAAGCCTTATAAGTGAGTTTGTATGATGTTACAAAGATTATGGGTCTTCCCGTGGAGTCTAAGGTCTATTTATCAGAGCGTTCATGAAATTTTTAGCTCTTTTGGAGGTAAAAGGTTTTATGGTCCACCACCAAGTTTATTATGAAGCCAAACTAAAATGTTTTTTGGGTTTTTCTTCGTAGTTTCTTGATCTTATAGGTTATGAGAGTGTCCTAAAATTGACTTAACACTTAGCTAGGGTGTCAAAACATGCTGCAGTTCACTCTTATGGCTTGGTAACCGATTCTCTCAAGGTTTGATAAGGTTCTAAGAGAATCCTAAGGGTTACTTAGTTTGTCACCGTATCTCAAAATAAGTCCTATCATTATTACCATTATGTTTGGTATTGCTTGAAGAAGGTAAATTATGTTATACTAGACAGTGAGTGTTTAATTTTGAAGATTTTACTCAGGGTCTCACCGTGATCGCCATTACGTTGGTGTCCCGTGTTTTGATAGTTTGGTAAAACAAAAGACAAGGCAAAATTAGAACCAATATTTAGAGTTATAGGATCTAGTCCTCCCGTTCTCGCAGAGGATCTCTCAAATGTTTTTTTGCAAAGGTTTATCTTTGTGCTTAGAGTATTGGTTTTAGACCAGTTATTAAGTGGGTGTTTGATTGTTTGTTTGGTTGAATTGACACACGTAATATGAAAGGTCTAGGAAAGGTAGGTAGAAAGAGGAAGTAGTAGCTTCATTGGGCAATGGAGTCAAAAGAGGTCATGACAAAACTTATCAATGGATATGGGATATTAGAGGGAAAATCTAACTTGGCTGCTGGTGGATCTTTGGTTTTTGGAATGAGATGTACATCAATGATTTGGAAAGAGAAGTT
The DNA here is from genome assembly GCA_034641835.2 of Pinus albicaulis. Classification (NCBI taxonomy): domain Eukaryota; kingdom Viridiplantae; phylum Streptophyta; class Pinopsida; order Pinales; family Pinaceae; genus Pinus; species Pinus albicaulis. The sequence continues at coordinate 55,365 of JAXQQM020075450.1, forward strand.
TAATTAAACAAACGGGAATTTGAAAATACAATTCTGAACAATAAAGAGCTATTTGACAGACAGGGCTAACCATGAATTCTACAAATCACACCCTTGAGCAAATAATGATTTCAAAAGAAATTCTTAAAATGAAATCTAAGATTCGGGGAACACCATATTTCCTCAAAGATTTTATTTGAAATGACTTAGAAACATAAAAGATTCACCCATAATTGTAGTCATATAAGAGGGAATACCTAACACATCTATGATTACACCAAAGACCTTAAGACAACTATTTAAGCAAGGACAAAGGGTGAGATCAAAACAGACCCCTCCTTGGCTCACTATAAATAGAAATACTAAAGGAGACTTCAATAACAAACTTTTGCGGGCAAAGAGACAAGCAATAGAACCATAAACTGCGTCGAAACCAACTTATCAACCGTCATAGAACAAACAAGCATGAGGACTAAAGAGAGAGATTAAAGACTCTAAAATACCTCTCAAGAGAAGAAAAACATGAAATAGTGAAGGATGAATGTGTCTAATAAAGTTTCGTGAGTCATTTCTTAGCCTAAAAATTTCAACCCATCGTAGTAAGAAATTATGGAATAGAATGAACAGAGAAAAAAACATTAAACAAGGTCAGAATGACGAAACAACAATGTACCAAGCTCATGGATCCAATGATAGAGCCTTCCCAAAAGCAGCATGCACCAACATCATCGTGGCTTCCAAGACTTCAATTTCTTTCTTCAATCCCACAAACTATGTATTATTCTAGAGGAGTTTCGCATTAGAACTATTGATCAACCAACCAAGCACCAACCACTTTCTCATCTTTCTCCAAAATAGTATTTATTGAGGAATGAGGAGGTGAGATCTAAATAAAAGATTTCCCAAGACACTAATACAGATTAATGACTTCTCAAACCTTTGTGGGACTTAATGAAGAAGCTTGCTGCATGTTTTCTCGTCCGTATTAATTGTTTTACATTTAATATTAAGCTCGGCGGGGAGCTCCTATTGACTTTTGAGGCTCTCTATTGTGTTAAAGTAACTTTCTTGATATTTTGTCATTAAGTTTATTTGCAAGAATTAACCTTCCGGCTATGTTGAGGCAAACATCTCGATCTTGATCAATAACTTCGGACTCCGTTTGAATGCTTTGAGGCAATGGCACTCATGGTAGCCGGGAGGAACTTAACGGCCTCGTATGTGGCAAAGTGAGGCTTTCCCTGCCTGATAAAACACTTTGATTTCTTTTTAACTATGTCTTAATTGGGAGGATTAGGGCTTTTGACAATCAATCTTAGTCATAATCCTCATAATTTTGTCTTCAATCTTCCATTCTCGGTGCATTCGTCTTCAACACCGATACTCTTTTATTTTTTGATTCATTTCATCGTGTTCGTTGGTGTAGTTACCGTGCGGTGATCGAGGTATTAATGTTTTAGGTATCGAGGATGCACAAAAATTCTGAACCATGGATGGCTTATTTTTAAAGAATCGAAGGAACGAGAATTGAAACCCCTACCTCGAATTTTCTTCGCACAATGGAAAAAACCATATAATCATCGTTTATCAAACAAAATACCCTGACTTCAAAACTTTTATAAAAAAACCAAAATGTATAACCATTTCGGGTCACAAAAGGTGTTCGTCGACACTGGGTGTTTCCAGGCTCGAAATCCTTATGAAATCCACCATATAAAGTTCCCCAAGTCCATTTGGGGCTCCGTTGACGCCACGTGGAGCGTGACCCAAAATCCCTATGAAATCCGCCCGATAAATCTCCCCAAGTCCGGGATTTCAACACCAAGGCGAGCAAACAAATAAGGCCCGCTCCAACCGCCCGTTGCCACATATGCACCGATGTGTATGCCGACTAGGTGTTTGGGACCACGAATTTTGTGGAATCGGGCCGATCACTATCGTGGTTGTGGGGACCGTGTGACTAATTTTGGGTCGTCGATCCGCATCATATCGACGACGAAGATGTTTTGATAAATGCGTCGTACCTTATTTCATCCCCCAAGCTCCTTTTGAGTGAAAACACCGTCCGATGAGCCAAATCACCAAATTCAAGGTGCACGTCCACATCACGCTGCTGAGCTCTCACTCGATATTTAACGCCCGGGAGGCGGTATCTCCAAACCGCCCATGGCCACATGTCGGGCTCCGTGGCATTGATCGCGTTGAATTTGAGCATACTACTTACCCCACAAAGGCGGTAAGATCAAACTTACCCGGGCGATAGCAACCGTGGGGACCACCGGGCAATTGATTTGGTGGACCGTCAATCTGCCAAAATCAGATCGACCGTGGGGAGCCACCGTTACACACTAGCGAAAACCTTTTCGTATCCTATAAAAAAACACAAAATTACTACAAACAAAGGTTTCATGTGTCGGGATGCCTATAGTAGGGATGATAATATGGCTTGGTGCTCGTCTCGCGAGGCCCATGGTCTCTATGTATTATAACATGCCTAGGGCGTATACAAAAAAAGGCTAATTGTAATTGGGACTTCCGTCTTTAGATCTAACCATTTTCAAAGTTTACAATGCGATTAGCGCGGGGTTAGCGCCCGGTTTGTGGTGCGTGGGCATGTAGCGAAGTGTATTTATGATTTTTGGCCTGTTGTAGCTTAAACCCTTATCACACAAAATATGTATTTTTTATGATTTTTTCTGGTTTTCCAAGGTTTTGGGTTTTCACGCTTAAAAATTTGTTTTAAACTATGTAAAATGATTTTTAGGAATGGAAGAAATGGAATCAGTGAAAATAGAGGAGTTTTCTTTTTATGGAGGAAAAGGGGAGTAGAATGAAGGTTAGTTTTTCAATAGAGGAGTAGGGGAATGGATGATTTTGTGAAAGCGTCTTTCCTCATGAGATCAACAGAATTCCAGAGTATAAAATGGGCACAGATAGGGAAGATTTTGAGACAGTAGGCATGAGGCCTTTCAAGAGTCTTCAAGAGCCAACACTTTTTTTGCAATAAAATTTGTTTCTTGAAGGCTCCAAAAAGAGATTTATGCCACCTTTTGGTATAACAAATTTTATAGGTGGCTAACAATTATCAACCCTCAAGATCCCTTAACCAACTTTCCTACCATGGAGAAATTTGAGGATTGACAACTTTTTAGGATGGAGAGAAATCTTGGGATGGAATTCGTTAGAGAAACAATATAAAAAAATTATTGATATGAAGGCCTCATCATAATTTCTTGGTCATATGACTAACATATGTACCATGACTAAGAGTTATATAAAATTGGCCATAGAGTTGGTTTATTTCAAGAATTATACTTTTCATTTTCAATGATTAGAGAATGCATTTGATTCTTCCTGAAACTCCCAATGTAGATATAATCCGAACTTCTATTTCTTAACGAGGAGTTAGGTAATTTCTTGAGTGTTGGGTTGGGGGATTGGGAGGTGAATGCCGCAAATTTTTCTAGGAATGAGAAGCTCAACCACTTGATTCTAAAATCCACAGTTTCCATTATTTAATGGAGATGTATGGTTAAATAGTATTAAGTGATGGATACTAGGTTTACATCCTCAAGCCCTCCTATAAGAGATTTCATCTAATTTTACCAAAGTTTATAAGGGCCCTAAGGTTGTAGATGATAATGTGACTTTAATGTGCAACTCACATAGAGATAACATGGCATTGACATGATGATGATGTGTCACCAATGTGGTGGTCATATGGCATCAATGTGGTTGTTTTTTTGGCACGATGTGGCATAGACTTGGAGATGACATGTTGTTGACATGGGCGCATTATGTGGAAAGGTGAAATAGATGAGCATGTGAAATGGTTCTAACATGGATATTGGATTGTAGTAGCAAGTGACATGGATACTAGGTGTCAAGAGGTGAGCTATTGATTGTTGGTCCATTGTGAGGTTTGAACCCTTATTTTTTTCTTAAGCCACAATATAAATCGAACTTGAAACAAATGTTAGATGATAGAGATATACTTCCATTAACTAATAATGGTTATGAGACTATCACAATAGAGAGTGTTGAGTTATTAACTAATTCAAGAACAATAGTAGCAAGGTATGTCTCTTGTGGCTATGGACCTCAAGAAGTAAATAGATAGATGAAAATAGACTTGAGTCAAGAAGTATTAGAGGATTTCCTCCAAAGGTAGAGTAATAAAAAACCATTAATCAATAGCATTTATGCACTTAAATAATGATATAGACATAGATATAGTTAGGAATCCCACATGACATCCAAAGGAATATTAACATATAAAAGTTGGATCCACCAATGAACATCTTCCACTCAATTACAACCTTTATTTGATAAATACTTTTAGGCTCTTCACTCGTTCGATTGAATAAACCTCATTTTGTTGATCATTTTTTACTTTTTTTTCTAGTTCTCAAATGATGTTAAGTATTATTGGCTCATCCAATATAGAAGGATGTATTCCCAATTTTTAAATGTAGAATAAGAAGCCATTATGTCCACCTTCATTCCATTGGTTACTAAGATTTCACTTTCCACTTTTATGCCCCATGAATTAGGTGCTTTTCTATTGGGAGTACCTTTTTAAGTTACTCGTGGGTCCCAATTAAGGGACTCAGTGGTTCAAAAATTTGTAGATCCATTTTGGGAAATCAAATAAACATTCCTCAAAAATTCATAGTATTAGCATACAATGTTGTGACAAAATTCTTCATATAGTGACCTTCATAATGGTGTAAAAATCACGTCTAATAAGAGCTCATACATTAATGTTATTCCTACCACAAGTGGCTCTACCTTGTTTGCTATACATGGTACTAACTAGATGACAGTGGACCTAGCACATCTAGACCACAAAAATATTATGAGAAAAAATTCATAGATAGACTTAGTTTCCATGCTTTTTTCCAATAAAATATTGTCTCGCTTTTCTTTTTCTTTTTTTTAAAGTGATTCACATAAATTTTTGTAAAATAAAATTATTTTATGCTAAAGTTCTTCATAATTTTTATAGAGTATCTAAAATTGTGATAATTTTAGATGAATATGGGCAAACAATTCTAAGTATATAGAAGGATTTGTCAATATTTATACACTTTAAGATAAATTTCCATGCTTAACATTTTCCCTAATGTAGACATTTAAGAAGGAAAATTCTAGATGGCCTAAAACCTAGTGCTAACTAAGGGTGTAGGAATGCAAAAAGCCATAAATGTAGATGGTTATTAGCCTAGACCAAATATTAGGCAAAGTTGAAAGAGGAAATTCAATTCTTTTATCTTTGTTCTTGCTTCATGGTTGTTCAAGGCATATATGAGTGAGATGTTAGGCAACAATAGATGAGGAATAAGATTTTGTAGTAGCCACTAAGCCCATCATGTCAAATGAAACATGGTAGTAAGTGTCTCCTTCTTTGTGTTTGCATTTTCATTACTAAAGAAAACAAAGAAGAGCAATGAGATTACCTTCTAGCTAGGTTTCCTCCTATTTTAAGTCCCCTAAATTGCATATTGTGTTCATTTGTGTGAATGATTTATTGATTTACATGTCCTTTGTTTTTTTATATTTTATTTATTTTCAGAAATTTTAGTACTAAAATAATTCTAACAAATACATATCATACTTAACCCCTAATCTCTATAATGCATAATCCATATAACTTAGGATTTATTATTTTTAATTTTTTTTATGAACCATAGTCCTAATGCATAATTCATATAACTTAAGATTTATTGTTTTAATTTGTTTTTATGAACCATAATCCATATAACCTCTAAAGCCTATTATTTTAATTTGTTTTTGTATTAAATTAAATTTAATAGAGATACTATTTGTTTATAATGTTTAAACTAAAATTTTAATGTATTCTTTTTAAAGGTCTCTTTTAAAAAACAATGAAATAATAAACTTTGTAATCATTATTAAATCAATATTTTGAATAAAGTGTCATAAAGTTATAAATATTATAGTTGTATAATAAATCTTTTTGTATTCTGAAATGATGAAGCCATCAACCAACTCACACGTTATTGGAATGAAATAGTTTTTTATTTTAACAAAGAAATGAATCCAAACAGCTACAAATGATTTTGTGCCATCCCTCAAACGGCTAGAAAGCAAAACGACACGTGGCACCATCATCTAAACGGCTAGAAAGGACGCTCCCATCCGCGCCGATTAAAAAAGCTACCAGAAGAGTTATATAATTAGGTTTTTTGATGAAAGGGTTCTCACATCTCAACTACTTTTGATTTTCAAGTTCAAGTTCCATTGGTTCATACAAATGATTTGTTTGGGCTTATTTGTGGATTGAAGAGAAGGAGTTCAGCAATGGTTTGACATTAATTTCAGTAAATTACAGCAGTGTATTAAAATCTTAATTTCCAGTAAGTTACATGCTAGGTTTGTTGATGGTTGAGGTAAATTTTATTGATAGTCTCAAATGATCTCCTAAATCACTACCCAGTTCCGTTTCGACTTGAAATCATGTAATCGACATGCTCAAAATGATTCACTGGCATGTAGTTTTAATTTTGATTGTTCTAGCGAAATAGATCAAGAATACTTGAACATGTTCTGCACAAACCACAGGCTGCTACAGGGGTTCATCCCAACTGCAGGTTTCTCTAGTAATCTTTATATTTCTTTATCATTTTATAGTGTTTCAATCATTTTTGAATTAATAAAGTGTTTGTAATTTTTGGTTCTTTGTACTTTGAAGATTCAAATGAATGCTATTATATTAATACAAGTTTGTAAGAGCATCCATTACATTGATTCTCTATTCTAGAATAAACTGATGCATGGCATTCTTCCATTGCAACTAAAATTATGTTACGGGATCACTGAACCTCCATTACCACTATATTTATTTCTCATAGCTCTGCTTTCAAAGCAAACCCTCAGTTATTATTCCATGTTTCTTGTGGTTTTTCTTTGGCTGCTCAGTAGATGCCATAGTTATTATTCCATGTTTCTTTGTGGTTTTCTTGGCTGTCATAGACGCCATAGTTTTCGATGCCGTTCATAGGCCCATACGTTTTCTGTGGTTTCTATCCATATCTTGGATGAACCCAGCCATTGCTCCTTTTCCGTGGGCTCTCCTTTCTCTCTCCGCTTTCTCGAGTAACTGCTGGCCGTTCGCTCTCAGTAGGGGGTTTCCTCTCCTATATTTATTTCCTTAGAGATCTTCTCAGTAGGGGGTTTCTTTTCCTATATTTATTTCCTCAGAGATCTTCTCAGTAGGGGATTCCTTCTCCTCCGTTTTCTTATTATCGCCTCCCTTTTTCTCTTCCTTCTTCGCTTTGCAGCTTCCCCAGTTTTTTGCAAGACGCACAGGATCTGCTTCTCCCACCTTCATATCCGGTGGATTTGAAAACAATTTTCTGCACATTGAAATAATGGTTAATGATATCTCTAAATCATTAATCCTACAAAAACTGCTGCATGTATTAGTGGCAGTGTTTAGTCACTTGAAAGTTCAGCTCCAGGAAGAGTCACATTAATAGGGGCAGTGTTTAGTGGGCGTTAATTATACCCATGCTCAGATGCACCGCACCATGGCATTGCATGCCTGAAATAAAAAATGCAGATGGGACAAGTAGAGGGACGATTACTCTCTCGTCCGCACAATAGTCAATGGCATTGGAGGCCTTTAAAAAGATATGTTTAATTTCTCTTAAAATTATTAAGGAGATCCGTTGTATCGTGTGATGCAGAGGAATAAAACCTCCATGGCCTTCAATTACAATTAGTTACATTTCCTCTAAGCTTCACTCTCAAAACACAAACCCCAATCACATTTCCTGGAAAACTCTAGAGTTACAGTTTCTAGTGAATATTCCTGAGTTCCTACTGAGTTTGTTTCGTAAATTTCTAAGGATCCACTTGCTTGCAAAGAATTTTATACTGCGAAAATTTGCAAAGAAGTGCTCGATACAACTCGGTATGGAATAATTGTCGCTTAATCTGTAATAACTCCCCATGTTTCTGAGTTAATCTGGAACAATCAAAAGTATAAATAAAAGCTCTCCGCACACTAACTTTTCTTCGATGTTTTTTCAAGTTAGTCCTCAGGATTTTGATTCCACATGAATATTTGTAAATTTTTAATTTCTTTACAAAACATAAATATTTAGAATATTTATAAATTAATAAAATAGTAAAAATATTTAGAATATTTATAATTTTATAAAATAGTAAATATTGTTCTTGAAATTTTACAAATAACTCTATCATCAAAGTTAGAATTGGAGAAGAAAATAAGAAAACTGGAAAATTCTATTCTTACCTAAAATAATTCTATTTTAACCATAACCTCAAATAATTATGTTTTATTTCTGAATTTGTTTTTCCAACCCTCTAATAACTACAAAGTCAAACTAGAATAAGAATAAGGATTTTATTTATAATTTGTTTTTTTAGCCCTTTAATAACCAAAAAGTCAAACTAGAACAAGAATAGGGTATGAGAACCTCAAAAGAGAACAAGAATAGAAATAGGGCATTTTCAGTTAATCTTTTAGGTATTTTACAAGAATAGAAATAGGGCACTTTCAGTTAATCTTTTGGGTACTTTATGTTAAATATGTTAAGTCAGTCATAGATGTAGTTTCTATCAATCTTCTAAATTATGTTCTCAAGAGGAACTCTAATCTGTTTATTTTAGCATTTTTTAGTTAATTTATTTAATTTTGAAATGAGTAAGTTTTAGTTTTTGCTGATTTGTTTTGCTGGGCTTAATTTATAACAGTAGTTTTATACATCTAACTAGTATTTCATTCATTTAAGATCATTCCATTTACTTATTTAGTTTATCTTCTTCAAAGTTTGCAGCTTTATTTAAATTGGTTTTTTACCTTTACAGTTATGTAATTATGTGTGTTCTTTTTCTAAATTAAAATTATTATTTAACTTAACTTGTTACTCTTATAATCAGTTTTGGAGGTCCTCTAAAATAAAATAAAAAATAATTTCTCTAAATACTTTATTTAGATTATTAGATTTCTCAAAATGACTTTCAATTATGTTTTTCATTTCAAAATATATTTTTCATTTATATCTTATAACTTAGATTCCATTTTCTTTTTACATTTAACTTCACTGTATTTTAAATTATATTTTCATACATTTAATTTATTTTCAATATTTTTTTGTCATATTTAAACTTTTATTAATAGCTTTTAATTTAATTTGTGTTTAAATAATTTCTTTATTACTGTTGTTTACTTTAATTTATTTTTTAAAATGATTATTAAATTTAAATATATAATATGTTATTTCAGTTCTGCACTACATTTTATTAATGGCACACTGTATTTTTTTATTTAAAATAAAATAATGTTTCAATTTTTTTTTTGAATTTATATAATATAAAATTGTAATGCTTTTATATTTAAATATATATGATCAAATTAAAATGTATTATAAATGTTTAGTAAGATTGTTTTTGAATATATATTTGATTAAAATTTTCAACTACAACATGTATATATATAAACTCCTAGGAATCTAGATTGCTTCACATTATACTAGGCTAAGCTAGAGTGGGCTAGGATAGACTAAATTAGACTAGGCTACACAAGGATAGAATAAGCTAAGCTAGGGTGGGATAGACAAAAAAAAAAAAGCTATAGCTTAAGCTAGAGTAAGCTTGAGTAGGCTACACAAGTTAATATAGAGTAGTCTAGCTTAGCCTAGAATATGCTAGAGAAGATTATGTAGGGCTAAGCTAAGCTAGGCTAGAGTAGCTAGGCTAGGCTAGAGTTGGCTAGGCTAGGCTAGGCTAGGCTTGGCTAGCCTAGGCTAAGCTAAGCTAGGCTAGAGTAGGCTAGGCTAAGTTACACTAGGGTAGGCTAGGGTAGGCTAGAGTAGGCTAGGTTAGACTAGGCTAGGCTAAAATATGCTAGATTATGCTAGGTTAGGCTAGGCTAGGTTAGGCTAGGCTAACTTAGGCTAGGCTAGGCTAGGTTAGGTTAGGTTAGGTTACCCTAAGCTAGGTTAGGTTAGGCTAGGCTAGGCTAGGCTAGGCAAGACAAGCCTAAGATACCCTAGGTTAAGCTAGGCTAAGGTAGGGTAGGGTAATTTAGGCTAGGTAGGCTAGGCTAGGCTAGGCTAGGCTAGAGTAGGCTAGGCTAAGTTAGAGTAGGGTAGGCTAGGCTAGGCTAGGATAGGCTAGAGTAGGCTAGGCTAGGATAGGCTAGAGTAGGCTAGGCAGGATATGCTAGAGTAGGCTAGGCTAGGCTAGGCTAGGCTAGAGTAGGGTAGGGTAGGCTAGGCTAGGCTAGGCTAGGCTAGAGTAGGCTAGGCTAGGTTAGACTAGGGTAGACTAGGGTAGAGTAGGATAGGTTAGACTAGGCTAGGGTAGGCTAGAGTAGGCTAGGCTAGGCTAAAATAGGCTACTTTAAGCTAGGTTAGGCTAGGTTAGGCTAGGCTAGGCTAGGTTAGGTTAGGTTAGGTTACGCTAGGCTAGGTTAGGTTAGGCTAGGCTAGGCTAGGTTAGGCTAAGATACCGTAGGTTAGGCTACGCTAAGGTTGGGTAGGGTAACTTAGGCCAGGTAGGCTAGGCTAGGTTAGAGTAGGCTAGGTTAAGTTAGAGTAGGGTAGGCTAGGTTAGGCTATGATAGGCTAGAGTAGGCTAGGCTAGGATAGGCTATAGTAGGCTAGGCTAGGCTAGGCTAGGATAGGCTAGAGTAGGCTAGGGTAGGGTAGGGTAGGATAGGCTAGAGTAGGCTAGGCTAGGGTAGGGTAGGGTAGACTAGGCTAGGCTAGGCTAGGCTAGAGTAGGCTAGGCTAGGTTAGACTAGGGTAGGCTAGAGTAGAGTAGGCTAGAGTAGGCTAGGCTTGGCTAGGCTAGGCTAGAGTAGGCTGGGCTAGGCTAGGCTAGGCTGGGCTAGGCTGGGCTAGGCTACGGTAGGCTAGGCTGGGCTGGGCTAGGCTAGGCTAGGCTAGGCTAGGCTAGGCTAGATTAGGCTAGGCTAGGCTACGCTAGGCTAGATTAGGGTAGGCTAGGCTAGGCAAGGCTAGAGTAGGCTAGGCTAGGTTAGACTAGGGTAGGCTAGGCTAGAGTAGGCTAGACTAGGTTAGACTAGGGTAGGCAAGGCTAGGTTAGACTAGGGTAGGCTATGGTAGGCTAGGCTAGAGTAGGCTAGGCTAGGTTAGACTAGGGTAGGCTAGGCTAGAGTAGGCTAGGCTAGGCTAGGCTAGAGTAGGCTAGGCTAGGCTAGGCTAGGCTAGGTTAGATTAGGGTAGGCTAGTCTAGGTTAGGCTAGGCTAGAGTAGGCTGGTCTAGGTTAGGCTAGGTTAGGCTAGGCTAGGCTAGGCTAGGCTAGGCTACGCAAGGCTAGGCTAGACTAGGATATGATAGAGTAGGCTAGGCTAGGCTAGGATAGACTAGGCTAGGCTAGGCTTGGCTAGAGTAGAGTAGGGTAGGCAAGGGTAGGCCGGAGTAGGCAAGGGTAGGCAAGGGTAGGCTAGGGTAGGCTAGTGTAGGTTAGGCTAGGTTAGGCTAGGCTAGGCTAGGTTAGGCTAGAGTAGGGTAGGCTAGGCTAGGGTAGGCTAGGCTAGGATAGGTTACGCTAGGCTAAGCTACACTAGGTTAGGCTAAGGCAGGATAGGTTAGGCTAGGCTAGATTAGGCTAGGGTAGGCTAGGCTAGGTTAGCTAGGGTAGGCTAGGCTAGGCTAGGGTAGGCTAGGTTAGGCTAGGCTAGGGTAGGCTAGGTTAGGCTAGGCTAGGGTAGGCTAGGTTAGGCTAGGTTAGTTTAGGTTAGGTTAGTTTATGTTAAGTTAGGCTAGGATTAGCTAGGCTTGGCTAGGTTAGGCCACATTAGGCTAGGGTAGTGTAGGCTAGGGTAGGCTAGGTTAGGTTAGGCTACCTAAGGCTAGGCTAGGCTATGCTAGGGTAGGCTAGGGTAGCATAGAGTAGGATAGGCTAGGTTAGGCTAGAGTAGGCTAGGCTAGGTTAGACTAGGGTAGGCTAGGCTAGGCTAGAGTAGACTAGGCTAGGTTAGACTAGAGTAGGCTAGGCTAGGTTAGACTAGGGCAAGCTAGGCTAGGTTAGACTAGAGTAGGCTAGGCTAGGTTAGACTAGAGTAGGCTAGGCTAGGTTAGACTAGTGTAGGCTAGGGTAGGATAGAGTAGTCTAGCCTAGGCTAAGCTAGGCTATAGTGGGCTAGGCTAGGTTAGAATAGGCTAGGCTAGCCTAGAGTAGGCTAGAGTAGGTTAGAGTAGGTTGGGCTAGGCTAAGGTAGGCTAGGCTAGAGTAGGCTAGGCTAGGTTAGACTAGGCTAGTCTAGCCTAGGCTAGGCTAGGTTAGAGTAGGCTATATTAGGATAGGGTAGAGTAGGCGAGGCTAGGTTAGACTAGGGTAGGCTAGGGTAGGCTAGGCTAGAGTAGGCTAGGCTAAGCTAGGTTAGGCTAGGCTAAGCTACACTAGGTTAAGCTAGGGCAGGGTAGGCTAGGGTAGGCTAGATTAGGCTAGGGTAGGCTAGGTTAGGCTAGGTTAGCTAGGGTTGGTTCGGCTAGGTTAGGCTAGGCTAGGGTAGGCTAGGTTAGGTTATTTTAGGTTAGTTTAGGTTAGGTTAGTTTATGTTAAGTTAGGCTAGGCTAGGCTAAGCTAGACTAGGTTAGGCTAGGCTAGGCTTGGCTAGGCTTGGCTAGGTTAGGCTAGGTTAGGCTAGTGTAGGGTAGGCTAGGGTAGGCTAGGCTAGGCTAGGCTAGGCTAAGCTAGGCTAGAGTAGGCTAGGCTAGGCTAGACTAGGGTAGGCTAGGCTAGAGTAGTCTAGGCTAGGTTAGACTAGAGTAGGCTAGGCTATGTTAGACTAGGGTAGGCTAGGGTAGGCTAGGCTAGAGTAGGCTAGGGTAGGCCAGAGTAGTCTAGGCTAGGGTAGGCTAGGCTAGAGTGTGCTAGGCAATGTTCGACTAGGCTCGGCTAGGCTAGAGTAGGCTAGAGTAGGCTGGGCTAGGCTAAGATAGGCTAGGCTAGGGTAGGCTAGGCTAGAGTAGGCTAGGCTAGGTTATACTAGGTTAGGATAGGCTAGAGTAGGAGAGGCTAGGCTAGAGTAGGCTAGGCTAGGCTAGGTTAGGCTAGGCTAGAGTAGGTTAGAGTACGCTAGAGTAGGCTAGGCCAGGTTAAACTAGGGTAGGGTAGGCTATATTAGGTTAGGCTAGAGTAGGCTAGGCTAGAGTAGGCTAGGCTAGGTTTCACTAGGGTAGGCTAGGCTAGGTTAGACTAGGGTAGGGTAGGCTAGGTTAGACTAGGGTAGGCTAGGGTAGGCTAGGCTAGAGTAGGCTAGGCTAGGTTAGACTAAGGTAGGGTAGACTAGGCTAGAGTAGGCTAGAGTAGGCTAGAGTAGGCTAGGTTGGGCTAGCCTAGGCTAAAGTAGGCTAGAGTAGGCTAGGCTAGAGTAGGCTAGAGTAGGCTAGGCTAGGCTAGGCTAGGCTAGAGTAAGCTAGGCTAGCTTAGGTTAGGCTAGGCTAGACTAGGTTAGGCTAGGCTAGACTAGGCTAGGCTAGACTAGGTTAAGCTAGGCTAGGATAGAGTAGGCTAGGCTAGAGTAGTCTAGGATAGAGTAGGCTAGGCTAGGCTAGGCTAGGATAGGATAGGGTATGCAAGGGTAGGCTAGGGTAGGCAAGGGTAGGCTAGACTAGGGTAGGCTAGGCTACGCTAGAGTAGGTTAGGCTAAGTTAGGCTTGGCTAGGCTTGGCTAGGCTAGGCTAGGCCTAGGTTAGTTTAGGTTAGGGTTGGTTAGGTTAGGCTAGGCTAGGCTAAGCTAGACTAGCTTAGGCTAAGGTAGGGTAGGTTAGGCTAGGCTAGATTAGGATAGGGTAGGCTAGGTTAGCTAGGGTAGGCTAGGCTAGGTTAGCTAGGGTAGGGTAGGCTAGGGTAGGCTAGGATAGGTTAGGCTAGGTTAGGTTAAGCTAGGTTAATTTACGTTAGGTTAGTTTACGTTAAGTTAAGCGAGGCTAGGCTAGGGTTGGATAGGTTAGGATAGGTTAGTCAAGGTTAGGGTAGGCTAGGCTAGGCTAGGCTAGGCTAGGTTAGGTTAGGCTAGCTAAGGCTAGGCTAGGCTAGGCTAGGTTAGGTTAGGTTACGTTAGGGAAGGTAAGGCTACGGTAGCCAAGGTTAGGCTAGGGTAGGCCAGGGTAGGCTAGGCTAGGTTACGTTAGGGAAGGTTAGGTAAGGGTAGGCAAGGTTAGGTTAGGGTAGGCTGGCCTGGGCTAGGCTAGGCTAGGCTAGGCTAGAGTATGCTAGGCCAGGCATTGGAAAAATGTCCTATATTGTACAAAACAGACATTATGCTCAGCAGATGAAAAGCCTCTTTCACCACTCTCTTATTAAATTGGTTGTGATGCATCAATTGTAGTAGAAGGGTATTCCATGGGAGGTTTTCATTGCTCATGAGGTGTTCACCAATCCACAAGGCCAACAGCAGCAAGATGTACCTTCATCTTCTCAACCTCCCATTCCTCCTTCACCATCACACCCCACTACACATCCATCAACATCTACTCACATTCCTTCACCTAAGGATAATGACCCTCCTTCATCACCCTCTCATAGTCCATCACCATCATCTCATGGCACTAGTGCATCAAAAAGTGAAGAAAATACTGAGGCAAGTGGCAGTGATGGAAAGAGAAATGAAGAAGAAATCAAAGAAGAGGATGTGAGTGAAGCAAATGTAAATGAAGAAGATGATAATGAATCTAAAAATAGTGAGGCACATAGCATTGGTGATAAGAGAAATGAAGAAACCAACAAATATGGTAGTGAGGAAAATAATGATGAAGCACATAGCAGTGATCATGACGACAGTGGGTCAAAAAGCCATGATAACAGTGATGAGGCACAAATCAGTGGATCAGATAAGGGAAATGAGGTATAAATCAACAGTGTTTATAACAGCCATGAGGACAGTGAAGATACCAATGACAATAGCAGTCATGATGGCAGCAATAGTGAAGGCACTAAAATGATCAAAATTCGACCTTTTTCTTTGACCTAGAAAAGAGGAAATATGCATGTATTTGCTACCGTCAAGAGGCAAGGGGCCATGCCTTCCACATAAACTAAGCAGCTTGACAAAGGCAAAGAAAAGGTCATTGATGAAGAAGAAGAAGAAGATGAAGGTCATTCATGTTGACGATAATGATGAAAATGAGGCAAGGATCTCAAGCATGATGATCCAAAGTAAGGATGCCCATATTAGGGATTTGCAAGACAATCTAGGTAGGGCTAAGAATGTAATCCATTATTTTGAGGTTGAAAACAAACAACTAGAAGCACAGAAGGCAATATATGAAGTCAAAGCCATCAGAGCTCAGAAAGAGGCTAAAAAATCCAAGGCTAAGCTAGATGAGGCCTTGGATAGATATGGGAACACTCATGAAGAGGAAGAACAACTTCCTAGGAGGAGGCCAAGGACAATTGGCTTAAAGAAGGCCTTAGACAAGGAGAGAGAACAAGAGGCAGCCTTGGCAGAGTAGCTCACTCCAAGTGAGCTACTTGCCATGGAGATTGACTATGATCGAGAACCTTCGATTGAGAGGGAAAATATGCACTTAGAGGGTCTACTAGAAAATACTAAGAGGGACCTTAACCTCCAAAAGAAGATTCCAAGGCGTTATGCCTTAAGAAACAAGATTGCAAGGGCTAAGCTCAAAAGAGACCTTGCAAAGATTCAAGCCCTCAAGGAGGAAAAAGGAAAATAAAACCTTGAAATCCTTGCTTATGCATCCCTACAGGCATCCCAAACATAATTAGTAAGACAAATTCAAATTTTGGCATCTTTTTTGTAAATTATGATTTTTGACTATTTTTTGAAGGGCCAAAGGCGCAACGCCACTGGCGCTGCGCTCTTTTCTGGGGAACTATTTTGAGGAATGGTTTAAATTTTTGAGTTCCTCAGGCCAAATACATCATACACAAAAAATTTCAGATGATTTGGAGTAGCATTGGTACTCCAAAAGTGCCGAAAACACCCAAAAAAATACCTTTCTGCCCTATTTTCAGAGTTGGTACTGCGCCCTACGCAGTGTTGGGAGATTGCATTTTTGAGCCAGTAAATGAATTCCAATCAGAAAACTAAAGGTGTTTTTTAAAATTAGTCTAGACAAGCTTTCCAATGAGCTATCATGGAGCTCATTTAGACACCCAGAAGGCCTCCAAATCGTCGTCACAAAACAAGAAATTTTTCCGGTGCACGCACTACACCCTTGGACCTTGACATTGTGCCCTTGCCTGGAAAGTCAAAAAAAGACACAAATTTATTGAAAAAAAGATATTTTTGAGGACTTTTAAGGCAAACCAGTCCTAGTTAGCTCAGAAATTATGTTTGAAGTTATTTTGCATTTATTAAGTTAGATATTTTGTGCCTTGGGCTTTACATGGTCTCTTTGGAAAAAAATGGCATTTATGATGTATTAATGACATTTCAGAAACCCTATTTAGGGTTTTGGTCCTCCTTGCTAGTTAATTTCTGCATTGAGGCCTCATTGTACATGTTGGTTGGTTGTTGAGTTAAATATGATATAGACTTTGAGTTTATTGAAAAAATTGGCTTTGGTGTGTTGTGGTTGCTTTGGATTTAGCATCAATGGATTAAGCACATTCCTAGAATTCATGAGCTTTATTAGGTGGTGATTTATTGCCACTCTTGCATTTTTTTACTTTAGTTTTCATTATGTTCATAGTTTCTTTGATCATAGGATAGAAATTTTAGAGTAGGATATGCTTTCTTGGCACCCTACTTCTATCTATCTCCTTTGATCTCTATGTTTTCTTCCTTGAAGTTTAATTAAAGAATCCGTAAATTCTCTTTAGTCTCACTGAAATGTTATGTTAAAAGATCTCTTTGTTTGAAAGTAATTTTCAAAGAATTCTTAACTTCTCTCTAGGATTACTTATTTGTTATTTTGAGGTATGTTTTACTATGCTATCATCTTGAAAGATTTTCTTGTTTGTAGTATATTTAAGGATCCTTAATTTCCTTTTGAAACCTACTGCATTCATAACTTCATGTTCATTTCACACTCACTAAACCTACATAGATCCATTTGGCCTTGTTAACTTGCCTTATGAAACACCCTTAAACTATTGTTGTACTTTTCAAGAACTTTGTAGACTTCATAGCCTAATGGATTGATTTTCTCTTACTCTATCTATTCTTCTTGACAACCTATCCAACCAAACAAACAAACAAAAAAACCCTATTGCTATAACTAGGCTAAAATCAAAAACCTAAAATCAACTAAGCACATCCTTTACACAAACATAGAGAGAGCCCTCTCTGAGTCTAGGAAGGATAGGTCCCAGGACTCCAAATATTGGTTTGATGTTACCCTTGTACATTTGGTCTTGCCAATCTCACAAATTGCAGGGACCTAACACTTTCAAGGTGGGAAAACATGAGCATACTAGTATATGACACCAAGCATTCGGATGAATACCTAAACCTTCTAGTTAGCATCATTTATTTGTTCATAAAAAATCTCTTGAATCTCTTGGATACTTTTGATTCTTTTATGCCCATACTTCCTTTTACAAGTGGGTTTCCTTTCAAAACCATAGACTAATTGATACAACAAGAAAAAATATCTGGGAGAACTTATGGCATTGTGTGTACAAATTTTCAGATATTTGCATATCATGGTGTGTCCCCATACTTAGTGCACTAGAAGAAACCTTTAGAATATTGATAATGTTCAAGCCACTCAACAACATTGTGCTCCCTCTTCCCCCTTTTTTCCTTTTTTTCCCCATTTTCCTTTTTGTCATAAAATTCATATGATGCTCATTTTCATTTCTCTTCCATGACTTAGTGATCTTCCTTATTTTGTGTTTTTTTCTTTCTAACTCATAGTTTTGATTGTTTGAGGTGGCTTTCATCTTCTCCTTAAAGTATTTTAGTATATATGGGAGCCTACAGTCATTCACTATTTTTCCAAGGTTGCTAAATAAATAACATGTTATTTGACCAAGGTATGGAAAAAATGGTGTGTGTACTCTTGTGCTCTTCTTTGGACACAATTTACACTCAATGGCTCTATGCTGAAATTTATTGCACATATGGAAATACCCATAAAAATTATAATGTACCTCGTGTATGATTGTCTTCTCTATTTGCATGTTTGAGGGAGCCTTCTGGTTTGTTGCATTTGCTGCTGATAATTCTTGGTTTATTTGTTCTTACAGTCTATTGCAATATGTCATGGTTCATGGAAATGAAAGCATGAGATATATTTCCACACTTGTGATATTGAAGAATTTATAAATTCATTCTTCTCCTTCTAGTTATGCTGCTTATTTTTATTTGGTTCTTATTTTGTAGGTCCTTTTGATGTTTCTTTTTCATCTTTAATAGTTTCCTTTTATAAGTTCTTCATTTAGAAAACCTCCTCTTCTAGTTGTTTACACAATTTGTTCTTTTCTTCTAACACAATTCTAGCTGAATTAGTCTAGACCTCTAACTTTTCACATTGTATCTCTTTCTCCTTTAGCTAGTTATTCATAACCTCTCCTAATATCCTTGCTTCTTCAAGTTGTGCCTTTAGACCAACAATTTATTCCTTATGATTATGTTCTCTCTCATCACATATTTGGACCAGTGCCTTAAATCCTTTGTTTTCATTCTTCAATCATTCTATTTTAGTCAAGACAATGTCAAGTTTGTCTTGTTCTTCAACTATATTTTTTTCATGGAAATCTTATCTATTCACACTAGCAGATACCTCATTTGACTGAAATTTTTCCTTTTGAAATGGATTTTTCTTCTTCCTTCTTACCATCTCCTCCTTGATAATGCAGCCACTAGTGTCTCCTTAATCCATGAGATGTAATCTATTTCATATGTCTTTTGCAGAAGTTAAATATATTAATGTATCAAGATCATTGTTATGAATATTGTTATGCATTCCACATTTTTCCTTATAATTCCACTGTTATTCTTGAAAAGGGGGAGATTCTTTGTAGTAACCATCACATACAAGCTTCCATACACTAGGCCCATAAGCCATTAAATCTATTTTAACCTTATCTCTCCATTCATGAAAGTTTGTTTCACTCAACACAAGTACACTTTGATAGTCCATGACTCAACCAGATATTCTTCAAGCTATTAGGTTTACACCAAAGGAACCAGCTTTGATACCGATTGATGAAACCTTGACAAAACTGAGAGGGGGGTGAATCAGTTTAGTCCATTCAAGGACAATACAATTCTTGTCATTAAATTCATTAAATGAAACATTACATGAGAATATTAAATAATACTAAACAACAAAATGAATATGTGAACAACAAGTAATAAGAAGACCAATACACCATATCAACACATAATAAAAATGCATATGGACATAATATATAAGTGGAAACCCATAAGGGAGAAAACCGCGATTTTATTATTGTTGTGATGCAAAGGCAAGATCCTTCTCCTTATTACAATTGATTTTATGTAGGCTCCAACTTATAGGAGTCTTCTACCTCAATTTTCTGCAAGCTGCAACATGTAATGAAGCTGCAACTCCCATATGTTTTATGTAGGCTACAACCCAGAAGAGGCTCCTACCTCAACCAGCTCCAACTGGAATCTTATCAAGGTACAACTCGAAAGGAGACCACAATCCCCTCATACAAAAATGAAAACCATATGCTAATTTACCTAGTCATCAATTCTGCATACCTCCTTCTTTACTTATGCATCTTCCCCCCTTCAAATATGCTTCAATTAGCTCCATTTGTACTAGGTAACTAATGCATAATATATCAATGAAATCTCACACATTCTTCCACTCTCTAAGCAACTATGCTTTCCAAAATAACATATTCTATAAATATAGTTTTGTGGATGTTTGTATCCCACATAGGAATATGAAGTGAATAAGCTTGACTCTTTTCCTTCCACTCATTCATTTCCAAATCCTTAATTTCTTGATCATTAGACCAAAAAAAAAAAAAATATTCCAATATTAATTTTAGCCACATGTAATGATTAATTGGATCAACTAAATGCCAATATCAAATAAAAATATTTACCATTAATGCATCACAACAATATTTATCTTTGCCTTCGATTCTTTCCTTTGCATCACAACAATGCAACTCAATCAACATGTCAACATCAATGTTCTACCAAACCACCAATGTATCTGTTGCTCCTTTTCACCTTGCTACTGCATATCTTGCTGCTTCTCTTTGTCTTTAATGCTGCTCCTATATACCTTTGTTGATCCTAATCTTCTCCTTTTCCATCAATGAAAATATTTCCAACGCACACATCATGGGGCAATCATCATCACTAAAAAACCACTTACCATTTTATAACCATGATTACCACATAACTCATTGATACCAATAGTAAAGTGTTATTATATGGAAATTTACCACAACCGTGAATGCAACACCAAAAATTATGCAACGTGGATTTTAATTCATTTGCATGACTTAATAGTTATGATTTTGCATATTTTTTCCTTCAATAGTTGTGCAAACCTCCTAGAAGTGAATTATTCCATGAATATACCATAATGAATTAAAGAATCATGTTAGAGGTACTCTCAAGGTGGTGCACTAGGTTGTATTTGAGCTAAATTTCCATTAATGGTGAATTATTCGGTAGTTCCAATCCTCTTTGTATGTGAAATCACACTTCAAACTTGGTTCATTCACATTGGAAACTAGTTTTTGTGAATGTTTAACACATCCTATAAAACAAGGCCATCAGATAGCATTTGAAGGAGAGAAGAAAAAACAAGGTTATGTTATTTGAATGATACTACAACCTATAATAGTCTCGAGTAATCACTTGGAGCCTCCATATCTAGTGATTTCTACTTTAACTCCTCCCGTAAACAACTCAATCACATTTCTTTGATAAAGAAAGGGAAGAACTTCCAAGTAACATAAAATAACCCTCACAAGGAGAAAGGGACACTTTACATACACTCACTCATTCTCTATGTCATAACAACAATGTTCTTTCCAATGGTATATGAATATAATTAATTTTCATGGTTTCCATTCCTTTCTTTCCTATTTGTTTTATATATTGCAATGGTATTTGCGTTATTGGACTAACACTCTCATCAATTCCTTTTATTTAGTGTAGTAGCCTTACACTATAAAAAAGGTTTTTTCTCACCTGAGTAGAAGAAAAAATAAACCACTAACCGCCTTCCTAAAAAAAAAACCCATTTATTGATACTTTTAGTGTATTTCCCTCCTATAATAATCCCACCATATATCTATGCAAGGAATCAGATTCCCTTCTATACCACATAGTTCCTTAGGCTATCTCCATTCACTCCATGGATTCAACAAAGAATGGATAAGAAAATATGTACTAGTATTTTTGTCCTACAATAATTCCAACCATCTATATCTATTAGCCTTATAGTCTAAAAAACCCCAAGGAGTGTGATCCCCTTCTCAAGCACATTTAATTAGGTTATCTCCATTCCCTCTATGGATTCAACATAGATTGGCTAACAAATTTCCATCTCCTTTCAATCTCCTTTATCTGCATTAAGATAGTGGACCAATGCTAAGGGCACAATTAGCTCCAAAATGACAAACAAAAATAATTGTAGTACCCTCATCCTTCATTCAAGGAAAGGAAAAATGGATACAATGGTTTCCTAGCTGATTTGAATTGAGATAAAATGATTAGAACACCTTTATTATTGAATTGAGATAAGGAAAATTAAGTAAAATTCATTCCTCTTTGAATAACCTTGACAAATGTAAAGTAAATTGAAAAATTTGAATTTCACTCTCGAGAATTGAAAGACCTTTATCATTGACTTGAGGCTATGTATCATTGGTGTTTATAATATTTTTCCAGTCATTGCTTCTAAGGAGAGACACTAAGTGTTATGTACAAAGCACCGTCCAACATGCATTGAATAAGTTTCATCATTAATGCATGATATATAATAAAATAATTTTTTAAGTTCATAAATCTCTAGAGAAGAGAGTTGAGTTGACATAAATATATTATAAAGAAGTGAAAACTAGCAATAAAAAAAATTTCCTGTGGAATTCAATAGTATGTATATGGATATCATCCACACTCAAATCACCATAGTGATAATGATGATGGGTACTAGAAGGAGGAATATAAATAATATTTGTGGCAAGATGTATCTCTCATAAATAGGGTGACTTGCATTAATTTCATTCAAAAATGAGTTCTCATATGTGCTCTCTTACTTTTGAATTCAAAATCCAATTGCAAATCCCTTATCGAGTGTGACTTGAAAAAGAGCACCGTTCAATCCATTGGAATGTACAAATCTAGTTAGTTATTTTTGTTGGCTATCGTGCATACTATAGTTCTATAGTTAGTAAGTTATATGTCTTC
This sequence comes from Pinus albicaulis, assembly GCA_034641835.2. Classification (NCBI taxonomy): domain Eukaryota; kingdom Viridiplantae; phylum Streptophyta; class Pinopsida; order Pinales; family Pinaceae; genus Pinus; species Pinus albicaulis. Next base: position 77,696 of record JAXQQM020075450.1, read on the forward strand.
ACATTCAGTGTTTGTTATCAATTCATATTCTGCAAATCACTGCCCTAGTGGTTTTTTGTCTTTTTCCTATGGCTGTGACAACTCATCATGTATCTTATTTTGTCATTGGTTTTCATGTTCTTGATATTATTGGTGATGGAGATCATGTTGAATTTAGTTGCATGTACTTTTGGAACTGTCTAAACTTATTTCACCATAGTAATAAATAAGGGTGGACACTATAAGGGAAGAATATTTAACGTGTTATTATTGTTGTGAATTTTGTTATTCACTATGTTTAGGTGTGGAAAATGGTGAAATTTAACTATATAAATACTATCTAGTCAAGGTCATCCCTCTCATAAATGTGGTAATTTGAATCAACTTTAGGGAACTCGACCTCTCACATTTCTCTCTATTTATGGATTCACAACCCTATTGTAGAGACTTTTTCAATTGTGACTTGAAATAGAGTCATTATATTTATCTTATTACTTGGTAGTTATTCTCCTTCACTATAGCATGTACCTAACAAATCCAGTTTAGTTCGTAGATGATTATGCAACATACCCTTTTTCAATGGTGTCTTGAAATGGATCTTATTATAGTTTAACTTTTTCTTGGAGTTATTCTCTTTCAACGGAGCTCATACGTAGCAGATTTAGTTCATTTCCCCATGAGTTTCCAATAGCTCTTGTTTTCACTATTTCAAGGTAGTACAAATGCCAAGTTTGAAGGTAGTACAAATCCCAAGTTTTAAACTATGTAAAATGATTTTTATGAATGGAAGAAATGGAATCATGAAAATAGAGGAGTTTTATGGAAGAAAAGGGGAGCAGAATGAAGGTTAGTTTTTCAATAGAGGAGTAGGGGAAATGGATGATTTTAGTTTTTCAATAGAGGAGTAGGGGAAATGGATGATTTTGCAGCAGTTTTTCCTCATGAAATCAGCAGAATTCCAGAGTATAAAATGGGCACAGTAGGGAAGATTTTGGACAGAGGCATGAGGCCTTCAAGAGTCTTCAAGAGCCAACAATTTTTTGCAATAAAATTTGTTCCTTGAAGGCTCCAAAAAAAAATTTAGCCACCTTTTGGTATAACAAATTTTATAGGTGGCTAACAATTATCAACCCTCAAGATCCCTTAACCAACTTTCCTACCATGGAGAAATTTGAGGATTGACAACTTTTTAGGATGGAGAGAAATCTTGGGATGGAATTCGTTAGAGAAACAATATAAAAAAAATTAATTATACGAAGGCCTCATCCTAATTTCTTGGTCATATGACTAACATAAGTACCATGACTAAGAGTTATATAAAATTGGCCATAGAGTTGGTTTATTTCAAGAATTATACTTTTCATTTTCAATGATTAGAGAATGCATTTGATTCTTCCTGAAACTCCCAATGTAGATATAATCCGAAATTCTATTTCTTAACGAGGAGTTAGGTAATTTTTGAGTGTTGGGTTGGGGGATTAGGAGGTGAATGCCGCAAATTTTCTAGGAATCAGAAGCTCAACCACTTGATTCTAAGAAAATCCACAGTTTCCATTATTTAATGGAGATGTATGGTTAAATAGTATTAAGTGATGGATACTAGGTTTACATCCTCAAGCCGTCCTATAAGAGATTTCATCTAATTTTACCAAAGTTTATAAGGGCCCTAAGGTTGTAGATGATAATGTAACTTTAATGTGCAACTCACATAGAGATAACATGGCATTGACATGATGATGATGTGTCACCAATGTGGTGGTCATATGGCATCAATGTGGTTGTTTTTTGGCACCGATGTGGCATAGACTTGGAGATGACATGTTGTTGACATGGGCACATTATGTGGAAAGGTGAAATATATGAGCATGTGAAATGGTGCTAACATGGATATTGGATTGTAGTAGCAAGTGACATGGATACTAGGTGTCAAGAGGTCAGCTATTGATTGTTGGTCCATTGTGAGGTTTGAACCCTTATTTTTTTCTTAAGCCAAAATATAAATTGAACTTGAAACAAATGTTAGATGATAGAGATATACTTCCATTAACTAATAATGGTTATGATACTATCACAATAGAGAGTGTTGGTTATTAACTAATTCAAGAACAATAGTAGCAAGGTATGTCTTCGTGGCTATGGACCTCAAGAAGTAAATAGATAGATGAAAATAGACTTGAGTCAAGAAGTATTAGAGGATTTCCTCCAAAGGTAGAGTAATAAAAAACCATTAATCAATAGCATTTATGAATAAATAATGATATAGACATAGATATAGTTAGGACTCCCACATGACATCCAAAGGAATATTAACATATAAAAGTTGAATCCACCAATGAACATCTTCCACTCAATTACAACCTTTATTTGATAAATACTTTTAGGCTCTTCACTCGTTCAATTGAATAAACCTCATTTTGTTGATCATTTTTTACTTTTTTTTCTAGTTCTCACATGATGTTAAGTATTATTGGCTCATCCAATATATAAGGATGTATTCCAAATTTTTAAATGTAGAATAAGGATCCATTATATCCACCTTCATTCCATTGGTTACTAAGATTTCACTTTCCACTTTTATGCCCCATGAATTAGGTGTTTCTATTGGGGGAGTACCTTTTAAGTTACTCGTGGGTCCCAATTAAGGGACTCAGGGTTCAAAAATTTGTAGATCCATTTTGGGAAATCAAATAAACATTCCTCAAAAATTCATAATATTAGCATACAATGTTGTGAAAAAATTCTTCATATAGTGACCTTCATAATGGTGTAAAAATCACGTCAATAAGAGCTCATACATTAATGTTATTCCTACCACAAGTGGCTCTACCTTGTTTGCCAGCATGGTACTAACTAGATGACAGAGGTGGACCTATGCACATCTAGACCACAAAAAATATTATGAGAAAAAATTCATAGATAGACTTAGTTTCCATGCTTTTTCCAATAAAATATTGTTCGTTTTGCTTTTTCTTTTTTTAAAGTGATTCACATAAATTTTGTAAAATAAAATTATTTTATGCTAAAGTTCTTCATAATTTTATAGAGTATCTAAAATTGTTGTAATTTTAGATGAATATGGGCAAACAATTTAAGTATATAGAAGGATTTGTCAATATTTATACACTTTAAGATAAATTTCCATGCTTAACATTTTCCCTAATGTAGACATTTAAGAAGGAAAATTCTAGATGGCCTAAAACCTAGTGCTAACTAAGGGTGTAGGAATGCAAAAGCCATAAATGTAGATGGTTATTAGCCTAGACCAAATATTAGGCAAGTTGAAAGAGAGGAAATTCAATTCCTTTAGCTTTGTTCTTGCTTCATGGTTGTTCAAGGCATATATGAGTGAGATGTTAGGCAACAATAGATGAGGAATAATATTTTGTAGTAGCCACTAAGCCCATCATGTCAAATGAAACATGGTAGTAAGTGTCTCCTTCTTTGTGTTTGCATTTTCATTACTAAAGAAAACAAAGAAGAGCAATGAGATTACCTTCTAGCTAGGTTTCCTCCTATTTTAATTCCCCTAAATTGCATATTGTGTTCATTTGTGTGAATGATTTATTGATTTACATGTCCTTTGTTTTTCATATTTTATTTATTTTCAGAAATTTTAGTAATAAAATAATTCTAACAAATATATATCATACTTAACCCCTAATCTCTATAATGCATAATCCATATAACTTAGAATTTATTATTTTAATTTGTTTTTATGAACCATAGTCCATAATGCATAATTCATATAACTTAAGATTTATTGTTTTAATTTGTTTTTATGAACCATAATCCATATAACCCTAAGTCTATTATTTTAATTTGTTTTGTATTAAATTAAATTTAATAGAGATACTATTTGTTTATAATGTTTAAACTAAAATTTTAATGTATTATTTTTAAAGGTCTCTTTTAAAAAACAATGAAATAATAAACTTTTAATATTATTAAATCTAATATTTTGAATAAAGTGTCATGTTATAAATATTATAGTTGTATAATAAATCTTTTGTATTCTAAAAATGATGAAGCCATCAACCAACTCACATTATTGGAATGAAATAGTTTTTTTTGCTTTTAACAGTGAAATGAATCCAAACAGCTACAAATGATTTTGTGCCATCCCTCAAACGGCTAGAAACAAAACGACACATGGCACCATCATCTAAACGGCTAGAAAGGACGCTCCCTCCGCCCCGATTAAAAAAGCTACTAGGAAGAGTTATATAATTAGGTTTTTGATGAAAGGGTTCTCAATTTCAACTACTTTTGATTTTCAAGTTCAAGTTCCGTGGCTTCATACAGTCGATTTGTTTGGGCTTATTTGTGGATGAAGAGAAGGGAGTTCAGCAATGGTTGACATTAATTTCAGTAAATTACAGCAGGTATTAAAATCTTAATTTAATTACAGCAGGTATTAAAATCTTAATTTCAGTAAGTTACAGCGAGGTTTGTTGATGGTTGATGTAAATTTTATTGAAATCATGTACCGATATGCTCAAAATTATTCATCACTGATATGTGTAGTTTTAATTTTGATTGTTCTGTGAACAGATGAAGAATACTTGACATTTTCTCACAAAACCGCCAGGGCCGCTAAGTAGGTTCATCCCAACTGCAGGTAGGTTTCTCTAGTAATCTTTATATTTCTTTATCATTTTATAGTATTTCAATAATTTTTGAATTAATAAAGTGTTTGTAATTTTTGGTTCTTTGTACTTTGAAGATTCAAATGAATGCTATTATATTAATACAATGTTTGTAAGAGCATCCATTACATTGATTCTCTATTCTAGAATAAATTGATGCAGGGCATTCTTCCATTGCAACTAAAATTATGTTACGGGATCAGAACCTCCATTACCACTATATTTATTTCCTCAGAGCTCTGCTTTCAAAGCAAACCCCAGTTATTATTCCATGTTTCTTGTGGTTTTCTTGGCTGTCATAGATGCCATAGTTATTATTCCATGTTTCTTGTGGTTTTCTTGGCTGTCATAGATGCCATATGAATATTGACAAAAATGTAATACTCGATTTCTCATGGGTATCGTTCATAAGGCCCATAATACTCGATTTCTCATGGGTATTTCTCATGGATTCACATAATACTCATCTCTGACAATTTTGTATTGATACCCAGTACCCACTTTCTCTCCTTTTCTCCTTTTCGCTCTCCTTTTCTCCTCCGCTTTCTCGAGTAACGGCTGGCCGTTCGCTCTCAGTAGGGGGTTTCCTCTCCTATATTTATTTCCTCAGAGATCTTCTCAGTAGGGGGTTTCTTTTCCTATATTTATTTCCTCAGAGATCTTCTCAGTAGGGGGTTCCTTCTCCTCCGTTTTCTTATTATCGCCTCCCTTTTTCTCTTCCTTCTTCGCTTTGCAGCTTCCCCAGTTTTTTTGCAAGACGCACAGGATCTGCCTCTCCCACCTTCATATCCGGTGGATTTGAACACAATTTTCTGCACATTGAAATAATGGTTAATGATATCTTTAAATCATTAATCCTACAAAAACTGCTGCATGTATTAGTGGCAGTGTTTAGTCACTTGAAAGTTCAGCTCCAGGAAGAGTCACATTAATAGGGGCAGTGTTTAGTGGGCGTTAATTACACCCATGCTCAGATGCACCGCACCATGGCATTGCATGCCTGAAATAAAAAATGCAGATGGGACAAGTAGAGAGACGATTACTCTCTCGTCCGCACAATAGTCAATGGCATTGGAGGCCTTTAAAAAGATATGTTTAATTTCTCTTAAAATTATTAAGGAGATCCGTTGTATCGTGTGATGCAGAGGAATAAAACCTCCATGGCCTTCAATTACAATTAGTTACATTTCCTCTAAGCTTTACTCTCAAAACACAAACCCCAATCACATTTCCTGGAAAACTCTAGAGTTACAGTTTCTAGTGAATATTCCTGAGTTCCTACTGAGTTTGTTTCGTAAATTTCTAAGGATCCACTTACTTAGAATTTTATACTGCGAAAATTTGCAAAGAAGTGCTCGATACAACTCGCTATGGAATAATTGTCGCTTAATCTGTAATAACTCCCCATGTTTCTGAGTTAATCTGGAACAATCAAAAGTATAAATAAAATCTCTCCGCACACTAACTTTTCTTCGATGTGTTTTCAAGTTTGTCCTCAGGATTTTGATTCCACATGAATATTTGTAAATTTTTAATTTCTTTACAAAACATAAATATTTAGAATATTTATAAATTAATAAAATAGTAAAAATATGTAGAATATTTATAATTTTATAAAATAGTAAATATTGTTCTTGAAATTTTACAAATAAATCTATCATCAAAGTTAGAATTGGAGAAGAAAATAAGAAAACTGAAAAATTCTATTCTTACCTAAAATAATTCTATTTTAACCATAACCTCAAATAATTATGTTTTATTTTTGAATTTGTTTTTCCAACCCTCTAATAACTACAAAGTCAAACTAGAATAAGAATAAGGATTTTATTTATAATTTGTTTTTTTAGCCCTTTAATAACCAAAAAGTCAAACTAGAACAAGAATAGGGTATGAGAACAAGAATAGAAATAGGGCATTTTCAGTTAATCTTTTAGGTATTTTACAAGAATAGAAATAGGGCACTTTCAGTTAATCTTTTGGGTACTTTATGTTAAATATGTTAAGTCAGTCATAGATGTAGTTTCTATCAATCTTCTAAATTCTGTTCTCAAGAGGAACTCTAATCTGTTTATTTTAGCATTTTTTAGTTAATTTATTTAATTTTGAAATGAGTAAGTTTTAGTTTTTGCTGATTTGTTTTGCTGGGCTTAATTTATAACAATAGTTTTATACATCTAACTAGTATTTCATTCATTTAAGATCATTCCATTTATTTATTTAGTTTATCTTCTTCAAAGTTTGCAGCTTTATTTAAATTGGTTTTTTAGCTTTACAATTATGTAATTATGTGAGTTCTTTTTCTCAATTAAAATTATTATTTAACTTAACTTGTTACTCTTATAATCAGTTTTGGAAGTCCTCTAAAATAAAAAAAATAATTTCTCTAAATACTTTATTTAGATTATTAGATTTCTCAAAATGACTTTCAATTATGTTTTTCATTTAAAAATATATTTTTCATTTATATCTTATAACTTAGATTCCATTTTCTTTTTACATTTAACTTCACTGTATTTTAAATTATATTTTCATACATTTAATTTATTTTCAATATTTTTTTGTTATATTTAATCTTTTATTAATAGCTTTTAATTTAATTTGTGTTTAAATAATTTCTTTATTAATGTTGTTTACTTGAATTTATTTTTTAAAATGATTATTAAATTTAAATATATAATATGTTATTTAAGTTCTGCACTACATTTTATTAATGGTACACTGTATTTTTTTATTTAAAATAAAATAATGTTTCAATTTTTTTTTTGAATTTATATAATATAAAATTGTAATGCTTTTATATTTAAATATATATGATCAAATTAAAATGTATTATAAATGTTTAGTAAGATTGTTTTTGAATATATATTTGATTAAAATTTTCAACTACAACATGTATATATATAAACTCTTAGGAATCTAGATTGCTTCACATTAGACTAGGCTAAGCTAGAGTGGGCTAGGATAGACTAAATTAGACTAGGCTACACAAGGATAGAATAAGCTAAGCTAGGGTGGGATAGACAAAAAAAAGCTATAGCTTAAGCTAGAGTAAGCTTGAGTAGGCTAGACAAGTTAATATAAAGTAGTCTAGCTTAGCCTGGAATATGCTAGAGAAGATTATGTAGGGCTAAGCTAAGCTAGGCTAGAGTAGGCTAGGCTAAGTTACACTAGGGTAGGCTAGGGTAGGCTAGAGTAGGCTAGGTTAGACTAGGCTAGGTTAAAATAGGCTAGATTAAGCTAGGTTAGGCTAGGCTAGGTTAGGCTAGGCTAACTTAGGCTAGGCTAGGCTAGGTTAGGTTAGGTTAGGTTACCCTAAGCTAGGTTAGGTTAGGCTAGGCTAGGTTAGGCTAGGCTAGGCAAGTGTAACACCCCCAAGTTCTATGCTTTTCAAATTAGACATTTGAACATACATCCATAGGGGAGTGGACCCCAATGGATAATTGTTATGTGGATATGGTTAATTACTTAATTATGGAAAATAAATAAAATATTGTGCATGCACTATGACCAGATGAGAAAGTGAGATCACCTGCCTAATCCATGAGGTAATGGAAAAGGAAAAAAGACTTTCCCCAAATCTTTCAAAAATCCTTGAAAGAAATTATTTCTAATTTAGATTTTTGAGGAAAAATCTAAATTTCCCCAATGAAGAGGAGTAGTTGGGAAGAGGTGAGAAAAAGATGGAAAAGCTGAGGAAAAGCTTAAAGCAGCTTTAAAGGATCCCAAAAATGGGAAGCCTAGGCTAAACAGGAATAAAGCATCGTGAAATTCTAGAAGCAGAATTGGAAACAGGCTTGGGGAAAGCACAGCTTAAATAAGCTGCTCCAGAACAGATTGAGGTTAGTCTGTTCTGGGGAAGATCTCTGCTCGGGGGTGAATCCTGGGAGATAAAGAGGATTCTAAGGTTGGGAGGACTGGTCATAGTAGAGGTGTGCATGCATAAATTTGGAGATATCTGTAAGTTTGTGTTAAATATATTCCTTTATGGTTTATGAAATTGTGATGTTATAGTCCTTTATGCAATTTATGAAGTTGTGATGTTATAGTACATTATGGAATGTATGAAATGTTATGTTATGTTACATTTTGCAACTGTTAGATGGATTAATGGTTAAGTAACTTATGTAACTGCAACTACAGCTATTGACAGTAGAGACAAATGGTTGGGGGTAGAGATGAGTACATTGTAATAATGAGGGTTGAGATGATAGAACAATTGAGTAACCAATATAATAACTATATATAGGTATAGATGGCTATCTTTTAAAGGAGTATTAAATTTCTATGTGTATAAACAGAAGATGTTAACAAACCAGTAACCATGAACATTAAGTTCCCAAACAACTAAATCTATCATAACAATATTGATGGCACAGAATTCACTGTGATCAATAACAGAAAGTAGGGAACAACAACCCTCAACTATGTTACAATGGAAAGAAATGTAACAATTAGAATTTACAGTATTCTATTGCATGTAAAGGTACACATATAGAGGTAGCAGTTGAATCCTAACTAAGTACGAGGATCTAATACTAGGGATTCTAAACTATCCAATTCAATATTCTCTCCCTCCATTGGAGTGAAGCAAGAGGAGTTGTTTCCTAGTTTTCCCCTGCAACAGTTAAATCTGTACCATAGTGTCTCACATGTTGAATGGTTATAACAGACAAGTAAGGGGGGAAAAAGCCTAGGGTAAAATCTATTGTGTAATAACAGTTTGTGTGAGGGAATATGGTAAGCATGTGTAAAATACCATGAAGAGAGCATCTGGTTACCATCCAGAGAACTACTGGGAAAGTAGTGGAGCAATGTTGGTGAATTGCGTAGAGATAGATGTATGTGAGGAGGCATACATCTATACTTCGATGCTAGAACTTTAACATATGGAAAATATGAGCAGGCCGGCAAACTAGGAAGTTTGATGAAGGGCCTAGTGATCATCCTACACAGAAAACCTGAGAAATACAAGGTAAAATATGTAGATATATAATCTACTATATGAACTGAGAAGAGGGGAGGTTAAGCCCAAAAATCCTCATAGAAATTCTTGTATTCAGGGCTGTCTGTAAGTACTGAAAAGAATCTAACCCCAGATAACAGTCTGCATTGTAAGTGATTCAGTATAAAAACTATGACATTACTAAATAATAAGAGAATCCCATGATATAAAAAAAAAAAAAAAAATTGGGTTTGGGAGACGTGACAAATGGTATCGGAGCTAAAGTTCAAAAATTGGGCAAGATATGTGCTCACAAGGAAATGGTTAACTGTTATAAAATTTATGAATATTAAAAATAGTACTTCAAGTATACAAATATCTTGGATATCCTTTCAAGTATACATATAACAGATTGTGATGAGATAGAAATATTGATATAGGAGTGATATGAGAAAACTCATATACCAGAGTGGTTAAACCTATAATAGGGAAACCAATATCTCCCAGAAAATTAGTACACGCGGACTATATATATATATATATCCATGATGGAAAAGAAAAAAAAAACTTCTAGAAATAAGAAGTATGAATTGGGATGATACTCTTAAATTTAAATTAGTATGAAGAGCTACATACAAAATTTAATTAAAGGTTATGATTGATTTAGTACTACAGTTAGTTTAAATCTGTAGTTACTCAGCTTCTACAGACAATTAATTATTGTTTTGTTCCTGTAGGAAAAAAATGTGATATCAGATGCAGATGCCTAAGTGTAGGCTAGAAAAAGAGTATAGTAGTGCTTATGTTACATGGTATAAATACCAACAGCTGAAAGTAAGGTTTTAGAATACGACATTTGAAAATGTATAGAAGAGAGCCTCTCTACTCTATCTGATTGTTATGATAGTTATAAATATTTAGATTGCATTTCGAAATCTATCCTAAATCTTTGAAGACAAGTAGTATAGCAAAAGATTTAAGGTATAATTAAATTCCTCTAGTCCATTGTTATTGGCTACCTATTGGTGTACATTAAGAGAAAAAAATATATATATATATATAAATCAAAGAGGTTAGGGTATGTATGCTGACATTCTTAGCCTGAAAAGAAACTCTGATTTACAAAAGGCTATATTATTTTTATCATTTAAAGTGCATATTATCTACAGAAGTCTATTTTAACCCTGAATTAAACATCAATAGTCAAAGACTGAATTCTTAATTGTAGATATACCACTCAATGATTTTGGAATACCTATACAGGTATATATATATATATATTTATATATACATATACATATACACCTGGGATAAAGCTGCTCCTACATATGCTAGAGAATATAGTAGCAGAAATAGAAAGTTTCTTGGGAAAAAAAAGGGAAAAACATAATTCTTAGGTATAATTAATTTAATATCCTACTTATGATTAATTCAACAAGGTTGGATTAAATTATATTAATAACCCTGTTATATTAACTTATGATACAGGGTTATTAGGATACATGGTTATAAGTAATTTATACCCTCATTATCATACATCGATATCTATCAGAGGGTATCCATGCTAAAGCTATTTTATCAAATATTTATATGGTTACATAAATATGAGTCAGAGATCTTAATAAGAGGTGTATTTCACCTATTTGCAACATTAACTCAATTAACCTAATAGAAGTTCTGAAACTATGGTGCGGAATCAAAAAAAAAAAAAAAAACTTTAGGAGTATATGTAGTACTCTCTCCAAGCTAAACAAGCATAAAAGCCGTGCATTAAAACTGTCACTTTACATATATATGACTTTGGTTCTAAATAAATATAACGGACGTGAGGATAATCGAGACTATTGGAGCCACGATTGTTAAAGAGTATATTATGTTTTAATTTAATTTCTAACCATTGAAGTAGATAGAATGGCTATAAAACAAAACATATATATATATATGAGTCTAATCCCAAGTGAAATAGAAAAAAAAAATAAAAAAAATACGCATATGCTCTTTATACCTATGAAATATAAATCATGAAATAGAGTTAACTATGATATATATATAACGAAATAAAGAGCGAAGTCAAACCCCAGGCTAGGGTTACGAGAACGATATGGGGTCGAAAACAAATTAACCCATACCAAATCTTGGTTGCGCCAAGAGCTGGAATAGGTATGGCGCCGAGAGCTGGAATAGGTATACAAATGATAACGAAAGCCAATAAAAAGAATAGAGTTGGGATATTAATCCATAATCACAAGGGATTTGTGAGCGTAAATAACGTAGGTATTAGTTACAGCATAACACAAAATAAGTAAACGGTAAAACTATACTGCTCCATAGCATCTGAGGACAAGATTTCACAGGAAATCTGCGCTCGCGGCCATTGATTCAGTAGACTGCACACACAGGGTAACAGCCGTAGTTTAAAAACAATAAGGCATCTATCTATGTAAAATAAAAACTGTGACGTGTATAACAATCCATATGGAACATAACGAAGACGTGTATAAAAAAAAAAAACCCAACAGAGGTATTAATCATCCCCGTGAGTATGAACTATGTCAAAGTGGGTTGTTACTTCAATCCCAGGCGGAGAGAAATCATGAAAATTTCACGCTGAGTTAGAACCTTACGACGCCAGCGCAGTAGCAACTACCCATCTTCCGGGACAACGAATAAAATTTCGATGATAACCCTCTCAGATGCACGATTAAATCAGATGTACAGTGAATATTGTTATGGGTACATAAACAACCCAAATAATTAATTGACTGGGTTAAATCGAGAGTTTGCAAAACCGGAATAATAAGTAGGGTATTTACAGATCTCACAGGCAAGACATAGGTAAAATCAGGAACGCTATACGCTGTAGAATCCATAACCCTGCAGAAAACAATTAGGGTTAGCAGAGAAAAAAAAAAAAAAATGGAAATACAGAAGTATGGAATTCACAATCTCTGCAGCACCTACACGCTGAAGTTAAGAGAAAAATCTTATGCTTAAATAATACGTTGAACTACTCTTGAAGGTTTGTATAACCAGGAAAAAGAAGTTAAACAATCGACCCCGTGGGGAAAAAAAAAAAAACCGAGGGTAGGGGAATAGAAAAATGGGGAGCGAGAGACCTTTGACACTAAGAAAATATGACTACACGACATGCCGCCCGTAAACCCTTCAGTCGATCAAACACAATGACTTCTGGAAGGGAAAAGGGTTAATAAGGGGAATGAGAAACCCTAGAACGCAAATTGGTATACGGTTACATTATCACTCTTCAGATACGCGCCTTCATGAAATCCCAAGAGGGATTTGAAGTATCAAACCGCGCGGCGATCAGGACAATCGACTGTAAGTATATTAATAATTAAATCTGTTCCAAGGTACCTTGCCAGCGAAAAACTCTGCTAAATCATAGAGTATAGCCCTCGAAAAGACTCTTCCTGTTTACACTGGCGGTGCGCTGTGAATTCTTGCGTCAGGAGGTGTGGTACAGCTTTTATCAGAAGCCATTCTGATCCTGAATCAGCGTTAGGTTAACGTGTAAACCGTGAGCTGGCGGCGAAAAAGAGCGCGTGACGCGTGCAGAAGTTTCAACCAAAAAAGTCGGATCTCGTTGTACCAGCTCTTCTCCTTTTTCCTGCCCGCAAAACCTGTCATACAACCACGCAACGGCACGTCGATTAAACTTGCACAAGAAATAGCAAGGAAGAAAAGAAAAATAAAACACGAATCCAAGAAATGTAAATTCAGGCGGATTAGGGTTTGGTCGAACGACGGGAATAGTTGAAAAATCCCATCGTGACCCCGTAAGGAGGTGCAGACACGTAACCTCGCTGTCGTGGTGAAAAATACAAATAGTTCACCTGGTAATATAGAAAACCATTTGTTGGATCGTGTCGTGGACCATTGGGTTACAACTCACTTTGTATAAACGTAAGTCAACAAGGAACATTGACTAGTACGACAAGCATTATATATATAGGTTTTGAGAATTATATACATAGAAGTTGTTATAGTTATATGTATAGAGGTTAAAGTTTTATATGTATATATATATTCATATATATATATATGTGGAAGATCAAAGTTAGTAAAAAGAATAGAGGCCCCTCTAATTATATAGCTACAAGAAAAAGAAAAAAAAAACGAAATAGTTGTGGGGTAAATAGAATTGTATATAAGAAAAGTAGAAAAATCAACTCTGTATAATAGCGGTGGAATGTGATTAAATCATGTTGTAAAACTGGAAAATGATGCGATTAAAGTTCAAAACCAAAAAGGAGATGGTTAGTATAATCATTAGACCAATGGCCGCCCTTGATATCATAAGTGCGGCAAGGGTTGAATATACATATAGAATATATAATTCGATATATGAACTTTAATAACGATAAGGTTTATACATATAGTTGTTTATATCAAATGATATGTCATTTTACATATATGCGTGTATATAAAACGATATGTCCTTATACATATATGTGCTTATAAAAAAAAAATGATATGTATAATTACATAGTTACACATACATGGTTAACGAAGGTTGGGACATATATATATGTGTTGCATATAACATGATATATATATATATATAGGTGTGATGTATATCAAGTTATATATATATATATATATATATATATATATATATATATATATGTTATATATATATATAAGAAAAAAAAAATGATATATATAAATGTGTGTTTAACAAAGGTAGGGGATTATGAACGATATATATATATATATATATATATATAGTGATATATATGTATAGGAGCGAATGAAAGATATGAGGAAAGTTAAGTATATACGTGTAAGTGGTTGGAGGCAAAGTAATAATCATATCACTATTAGAACCCCTTATATATGTATATATATATAGGGTAATGGAGAAAAAAAAATTTGTGTAGGGGAGGTGTTAAAAGCTTTGAACTTATATATGAATATATACGAATATAGGGATATATATATATATATATATTCATATGTTCATCAAATTAAAATTGCCAAGGCTTGAGATGTAAGTAGTATATGAATAAGTGGAAGATGTATCTTATAAGGCATGTATACTGCGATAAAAGAAAAGAAGATTTAAGTACAAGTTTTAATTTCAATTAAATGGTTGATTTAGTAATTGTGGAACCATTACATTGAGTTAGGCATGAATGAATGAAGGGGTAAATTAAAATTTTCCTGATGATTTAATTAAGGGAGAATATTCTTGTAATAGTGGAAGAATGATTTCTTAATTATTTATTTATATTCTTCCAGTTGGTATATTTTATAAGTTTAGAGATAATGAGTAAAAGAATGGGAAAAAAATTATGGAGAAGTGATATTTCTCTCATAAGAAAAAAAAACAAATACAGATTTAAAAATAAAAGCATGAGAAATTTATGGGTTGCTTTTGCTAGAAAAAGTAGAATGCTTTTATGCATTAGAAAAGAAGGAATTCTTTCATGACTCAGGAAAAAGTTGGAATACTTTTATGATTTATAAAATATTTTCCATTTTAATTAATCCTATTTTGGTATATAAGCCAATGAGAGAAAGAGAAGAGGGGAACTAGCAAAGTATGAACATACAATAAAAAGGTAAATGCATAAATTCTGGTGAGTCTTTGAAAAAGGGGAAACGGTGTCAAATTTATTTTTGGCATTATCAAGTATTAATATTTGTGAATGTGATGAATGATAGAAATTACCTTTATCACTAGAAAAGGAAACATGTATTCACACTATAAAATTTTGTGGTGTCAATTTTATTTTCTTGAGTCTTAAATTCAAAGACAGAGAAATGATGTGAAATCATACAGCTACAAACCGAGAGAAAAGAGGATGAGCTGTATTTTGGACTTGGGTGTGGGGGAAACCCATCAGTTCCAAAATTGTTCACTTAAGTTTTGAACTAGTGGATACCATTTCATGTGAGAGGTAAGCATGGAATGGTAGAGATTATTAATGAGTCTAGTTGTTGTAAATTAAATTGATTAACTAACAAAAGAAACAATGAAAAGATACTAGAAGTACAACTATAAAATGAGAAAGGGTAAGCATAACCATGCATATGATGCAATTGTTTTCTTTCATTTATGAGTACTAATGAAAAAGTTGAAGAAAATTGTTTAGCCAAGTGTGTAACAGGAAATTGGGCACTCTGGAAACAAAGAAGAAAAAGGTGAAGATGAATCACCTAGAAAATCCAGAAAAGTTGAACTGAACCAGGCTGCGTGAGGAAAGAATCTCACTGAAAAACAAGAAAGGATAAGTAGTGTACTAAAAGTGCACTAACTATTATGAACCTGAACGGTTTGATTAATAACTGAATGCCTTAAGTTATTGAAATGCAGAGCGCTGTTGTGAATTATCAATTATATGTACCTGATATTACTTACATTGGTATGAATTGTGGACAGAGAAACCAGAATAAAAGATCTTCCATACAGACTTCTTGCAAAGAAGTAGGAAGAAAACCAACTGCATAAGGCATCAGTAAATAGAGTGGAGGCAGGAGAGTACTCTGCTGGAAACTAATGGCTTATACATTAGTCCTCCATTGCTTATTAAATTTCCTGATGTATTTCATGTCTCCTTGTTGGAAAAGAAAATTTATAATTGTTACATGATGCTTCTCACATGATTGATTTGAAATGTGGTCCAGGTGGAACCAGAAGAGGAATTTCCTTCCAGAGTCGCTTCAAAGATGAAAGCGAGAAGGAATTGAATTGCGAAAACGAACAGTAGCTAGAGTAAAGGTGCAGTGGAGCACTTTACTGCTGAAAAGCTACATGGAACAGAGAAGCTAAGATGATGGAAAAGTATTCATAATTATGTTCAAAATCAACTAGTAGATAGTTGTCAACACCGAGGACGGTGTTTATTTTCAGAGGGGGAATATGTAACACCCCCAAGTTCTATGCTTTTCAAATTAGACATTTGAACATACATCCATAGGGGAGTGGACCCCAATGGATAATTGTTATGTGGATATGGTTAAATACTTAATTATGAAAAAATAAATAAAATATTGTGCATGCACTATGACCAGATGAGAAAGTGAGATCACATGCCTAATCCATGAGGTAATGGAAAAGGAAAAAAAGACTTTCCCCAAATCTTTCAAAAATCCTTGAAAGAAATTATTTCTAATTTAGATTTTTGAGGAAAAAATCTAAATTTCCCCAATGAAGAGGAGTAGTTGGGAAGAGGTGAGAAAAAGCTGGAAAAGCTGAGGAAAAGCTTAAAGCAGCTTTAAAGGATCCCAAACATGGGAAGCCTAGGCTAAACAGGAATAAAGCATCCTGAAATTCTGGACGCAGAATTGGAAACAGGCTTGGGGAAAGCACAGCTTAAATAAGCTGCTTCAGGACAGATTGAGGCCAGTCTGTTCTGGGGAAGGATCTCTGCTCGGGGGTGAATCATGGGAGATAAAGAGGATTCTAAGGTTGGGAGGACTGGTCATAGTAGAGGTGTGCATGCATAAATTTGGAGATATCTGTAAGTCTGTGTTAAATATATTCCTTTATGTTTTATGAAATTGTGATGTTATAGTCCTTTATGCAATTTATGAAGTTGTGATGTTATAGTACATTATGGAATGTATGAATTGTTATGTTATGTTACATTTTGCAACTGTTAGATGGATTAATGGTTAAGTAACTTATGTAACTGCAACTACAGCTATTGACGGTAGAGACAAATGGTTGGGGGTAGAGATGAGTACATTGTAATAATGAGGTTTGAGATGATAGACCAATTGAGCAGCCAATATAATAACTATATATAGGTATAGATGGCTATCTTTTAAAGGAGTATTAAATTTCTGTGTGTATAAACAGAAGATGTTAACAAACCAGTAACCATGAACATTAAGTTCCCAAACAACTAAATCTATCATAACAATACTGATGGCACAGAATTCACTGTGATCGATAACAGAAAGTAGGGAACAACAACCCTCAGCTATGTTACAATGGAAAGAATTGTAACAATTAGAATTTACAGTATTCTATTGCATGTAAAGGTACACATATAGAGGTAGCAGCTAATCCACTAAGCACGAGGATCTAATACTAGGGATTCTAAACTATCCAATCTTAATATTCTCTCCTCCATTGAGTGAAGCAAGAGGAGTCAAGTTCTAGTTTTCCTCAATGGGGGCAACTGCATCATAGTGTCTCATGTTGAATGGTTATATCGTACAAGTAAGTGGGGAAAAAGCCTAGGGAAAATCTATTGTGTAATAACAAATTTTGGGTGAAGTAAGATTGTAAGCATGTGTAAAATACCAGGAGCAGAGCATCTGGTTGCAATCCATAGAACTACTGGGAAAGTAGTGGAGCAATGGTGGTGAATTGCATAGAGATAGACGTATGTGAGGAGGCATACATCTATACTTCGATGCTGGAACTTTAACATATGGAAAATATTAGCAGGTCGGAAAACTGGGAAGCTGATGAAGGGCCTAGTGATCATCCTGCACAGAAAACCTGATAAATACAAAGTAAAATATGTAGATATATAAGTCTACTATATGAACTGAGAAGAAGGGAGGTTAAGCCCAAAAATCCTAATGGAAATTCTTGTATTCCAGGGCTGTCTGTAAGTACTGAAAAGAATCTAAACCCCGGATAACAGTCTACATTGTAGGTGATTCAGTATAAAAACTATGACATTACTAAATAATAAGAGAATCCCATGATATAAAAAAAAAAAAAAAAATTGGGTTTGGGAGACGTGACAGCAAGGCAAGGCTAAGATACCCTAGGTTAGGCTAGGCTAAGGTAGGGTAGGGTAATTTAGGCTAGGTAGGCTGGGCTAGGATAGGCTAGAGTAGGCTAGGCTAGGATAGGCTAGAGTAGGCTAGGCACGATATGCTAGAGTAGGCTAGGCTAGGCTAGGCTAGGCTAGGCTAGGCTAGGCTAGGCTAGGCTAGAGTAGGCTAGGCTAGGTTAGACTAGGGTAGACTAGGGTAGAGTAGGATAGGTTAGACTAGGCTAGGGTAGGCTAGAGTAGGCTAGGCTAGGCTAAAATAGGCTAGGCTAAAATAGGCTAGGTTAAGCTAGGTTGGGCTAGGCTAGGCTAGGCTAGGCTAGGTTAGGTTAGGTTAGGTTACACTAGGCTAGGCTAGGTTAGGCTAGGCTAGGCTAGGTTAGGCTAGGCTAAGCTAGGCTAGGCTAGGCAAGGCAAGGCTAAGATACCCTAGGTTAGGCTAGGCTAAGGTAGGGTAGGGTAATTTAGGCTAGGTAGGCTAGGCTAGGCTAGGCTAGGCTAGGCTAGGCTAGAGTAGGCTAGGCTAAGTTAGAGTAGGGTAGGGTAGGCTAGGCTAGGATAGGCTAGAGTAGGCTAGGCTAGATAGGCTATAGTAGGCTAGGCTAGGCTAGGCTAGGATAGGCTAGAGTAGGCTAGGGTAGGGTAGGGTACGATAGGCTAGAGTAGGCTAGGCTAGGCTAGGCTAGGGTAGACTAGGGTAGGCTAGGCTAGGCTAGAGTAGGCTAGGCTAGGTTAGACTAGCGTAGGCTAGAGTAGAGTAGGCTAGAGTAGGCTAGGCTAGACTAGGCTAGGCTAGAGTAGGCTGGGCTAGGCTAGGCTAGGCTGGGCTAGGCTGGGCTAGGCTAGGCTAGGCTAGGCTGGGCTGGGCTAGGCTAGGCTAGGCTAGGCTAGGAGAGGCTAGGCTAGGCTAGGCTAGGTTAGGTTATATTAGGGTAGGGTAGGGTAGGGTAGGCTAGGCTAGGCTAGATTAGGCTAGGCTAGGCTAGGCTAGGCTAGATTAGGCTAGGCTAGGCTAGGCTAGGCTAGATTAGGGTAGGCTAGGCTAGGCAAGGCTAGAGTAGGCTAGGCTAGGTTAGACTAGGGTAGGCTAGGCTAGAGTAGGTTAGACTAGGTTAGACTAGGGTAGGCAAGGCTAGGTTAGACTAGGGTAGGCTATGGTAGGCTAGGCTAGAGTAGGCTAGGCTAGGTTAGACTAGGGTAGGCTAGGCTAGGCTAGGCTAGGCTAGGCTAGGTTAGATTAGGGTAGGCTAGCCTAGGTTAGGCTAGGCTAGAGTAGGTTGGTCTAGGTTAGGCTAGGTTAGGCTAGGCTAGGCTAGGCTAGGCAAGGCTAGGCTAGACTAGGATATGATAGAGTAGGCTAGGCTAGGCTAGGATAGAATAGGCTAGGCTAGGCTTGGCTAGATTAGAGTAGGGTAGGCAAGGGTAGGTCGGAGTAGGCAAGGGTAGGCAAGGGTAGGCTAGGGTAGGTTAGGCTAGGTTAGGCTAGGCTAGGCTAGGTTAGGCTAGAGCAGGGTAGGCTAGGCTAGGGTAGGCTAGGGTAGGCTAGGTTAGGCTAGGCTAAGCTACACTAGGTTAGGCTAAGGCAGGATAGGTTAGGCTAGGCTAGATTAGGCTAGGGTAGGCTAGGCTAGGTTAGCTAGGGTAGGCTAGGCTAGGCTAGGCTAGGCTAGGTTAGGCTAGGTTAGTTTAGGTTAGGTTAGTTTATGTTAAGTTAGGCTAGGCTTAGCTAGGCTTGGCAAGGTTAGGCTAGGTTAGGCTAGGGTAGTGTAGGCTAGGGTAGGCTAGGTTAGGTTAGGCTACCTAAGGCTAGGCTAGGCTAGGTTAGGCTATAGTAGGCTAGGCTAGGTTAGACTAGGCTAGGCTAGGCTAGGCTAGAGTAAACTAGGCTAGGTTAGACTAGAGTAGGCTAGGCTAGGTTAGACTAGCACAAGCTAGGGTAGGGTAGGCTAGAGTAGGCTAGGCTAGGTCAGACTAGGGTAGGCTAGGGTAGGCTAGAGTAGTCTAACCTAGGCTAAGCTAGGCTATAGTGGGCTAGGCTAGGTTAGACTAAGCTAGGCTAGCCTAGTGTAGGCTAGAGTAGGTTAGAGTAGGTTGGGCTAGGCTAAGGTAGGCTAGGCTAAGGTAGGCTAGGCTAGAGTAGGCTAGGCTAGGTTAGACTATGCTAGTCTAGCCTAGGCTAGGCTAGGTTAGAGTAGGCTAGACTAGGCTAGGCTAGGTTAGGATACACTAGAGTAGGTTAGAGTAGGCTAGAGTAGGCCAGGCTAGGCTAGAGTAGGCTAGGCCAGGTTACACTAGGGTAGGGTAGGCTAGGCCAGGTTACACTAGGGTAGGGTAGGCTAGATTAGGATAGGGTAGAGTAGGCGAGGCTAGGTTAAACTAGGCTAGGCTAGGGTAGGCTAGGCTAGAGTAGGTTAGGCTAAGCTAGGTTAGGCTAGGCTAAGCTACACTAGGTTAAGCTAAGGCAGGCTAGGCTAGATTAGGCTAGGCTGGGCTAGGTTAGGCTAGGTTAGCTAGGGTTGGTTCGGCTAGGTTAGGCTAGGCTAGGGTAGGCTAGGTTAGGTTATTTTAGGTTAGTTTAGGTTAGGTTAGTTTATGTTAAGTTAGGCTAGGCTAGGCTAAGCTAGACTAGGCTAGGCTAGGCTAGGCTTGGCTAGGCTTGGCTAGGTTAGGCTAGGTTAGGCTAGTGTAGGGTAGGCTAGGGTAGGCTAGGGTAGGGTAGGGTAGGCTAAGCTAGGCTAGAGTAGGCTAGGCTAGGCTAGACTAGGGTAGGCTAGGCTAGAGTAGTCTAGGCTAGGTTAGACTAGAGTATGCTAGGCTATGTTAGACTAGGGTAGGCTAGGGTAGGCTAGGCTAGAGTAGGCTAGGGTAGGCTAGAGTAGTCTAGGCTAGGCTAGGCTAGGCTAGAGTGGGCTAGGCAATGTTAGACTAGGCTCGGCTAGGCTAGAGTAGGCTAGAGTAGGCTAGAGTAGGCTGAGCTAGGCTAAGATAGGCTAGGCTAGGCTAGGCTAAGCTAGAGTAGGCTAGGATAGGTTATACTAGGTTAGGCTAGGCTAGAGTAGGTTAGGCTAGGCTAGAGTAGGCTAGGCTAGGCTAGGTTAGGCTAGGCTAGAGTAGGTTAGAGTACGCTAGAGTAGGCTAGGCCAAGTTAAACAAGGGTAGGGTAGGCTATATTAGGTTAGGCTAGAGTAGGCTAGGCTAGAGTAGGCTAGGCTAGGTTAGACTAGGCTAGGCTAGGCTAGGTTAGACTAGGCTAGGCTAGGCTAGGCTAGGCTAGAGTATGCTAGGCTAGGCTAGACTAGGGTAGGGTAGACTAGGCTAGAGTAGGCTAGAGTAGGCTAGAGTAGGCTAGGTTGGGCTAGCCTAGGCTAAAGTAGGCTAGAGTAGGCTAGGCTAGAGTAGGCTAGAGTAGGCTAGGCTAGGCTAGGCTATTCTAGAGTAAGCTAGGCTAGGTTAGACTAGGGTAGGCTAGATTAGGTTAGGCTAGGCTAGACTAGGTTAGGCTAGGCTAGACTAGGCTAGACTAGGTTAGGCTAGGCTAGACTAGGCTAGGCTAGACTAGGTTAAGCTAGGCTAGGATAGAGTAGGCTAGGCTAGAGTAGTCTAGGATAGAGTAGGCTAGGCTAGGATAGGATAGGGTATGCAAGGGTAGGCTAGGGTAGGCAAGGGTAGGCTAGACTAGGGTAGGCTAGGCTACGCTAGAGTAGGTTAGGCTAAATTAGGCTTGGCTAGGCTTGGCTAGGCTAGGCTAGGCCTAGGTTAGTTTAGGTTAGGTTAGGTTAGGTTAGGTTAGGTTAGGTTAGGTTAGGCTAGGCTAGGCTAGGTTAGGCTAGGCTAAGCTAGACTAGCTTAGGCTAAGGTAGGGTAGGTTAGGCTAGGCTATATTAGGATAGGGTAGGCTAAGTTAGCTAGGGTAGGCTAGGCTAGGTTAGCTAGGGTAGGGTAGGCTAGGGCAAGCTAGGGTAGGCTAGGATAGGTTAGGTTAGGTTAGGTTAAGCTAGGTTAATTTAAGTTAGGTTAGTTTGCATTAAGTTAAGCTAGGCTAGGCTAGGTTAGGATAGGTTAGGATAGGTTAGGATAGGTTAGTCAAGGTTAGGGTAGGCTAGGCTAGGCTAGGCTAGGCTAGGTTAGGTTAGGCTAGCTAAGGCTATGCTAGGCTAGGCTAGGCTAGGTTAGGTTACGTTAGGGAAGGTAAGGTTACGGTAGCCAAGGTTAGGCTAGGGTAGGCTAGGGTAGGCTAGGCTAGGTTACGTTAGGGAAGTTTAGGTAAGGGTAGGCAAGGTTAGGTTAGGGTAGGCTGGCCTGGGCTAGGCTAGGCTAGGCTAGGCTAGAGTATGCTAGGCTAGGCTAGGCTAGAGTATGCTAGGCTAGGCATTGGAAAAATGTCCTATATTCTACAAAACAGAGATTATGCTCAGCAGATGCAAAGCCTCTTTCACCACTCTCTTATTAAAGTGGTTGTGATGCATCAATTGTAGCAGAAGGGTATTCCATGGGAGGTTTTCATTGCTCATGAGGTGTTCACCAATCCACAAGGCCAACAGCAGCAAGATGTACCTTCATCTTCTCAACCTCTCATTCCTCCTTCACCAGGGATAATTTTAGGGGCGAATTTTAGCCCAAGGATATCATGTGAATAAGTGTATGTCCGCAGGTTCAAACAGGTTCTTTTGAGACCGAAGGGAAGTCATCTTAAGTGGTAGCCGGACCCACACCCCGGACGGGATCCCTACTCCAAACGGTTTAAGGTCTAATTGGGACTTTCTACCGGGGAGATCCCCTACTGTTGGCCGGACAAATTTTCCCGTCAACAATCTTTTATAAAACTGAAAATGCGATTTTGCGCTTTTGCGATAATGCGACCCTAAAAGCCTATACAATAAACGTATTGATCACAGATCGCATAGTGCAGAAAACAGAAGTGATTAATGAATACCTTTTGCACTCTTTTCAACTTTGCACTTTTACGAGATTTGCGATGTGCGCTTTTGCGCTATTGGGCAATTTTCACTTTTGCGCTATTCTACATAACTACGATGACTTCATTTTTCGATATTGCGATATTGCGACATTGCGATATTGCGATATTGTGACATTGCAATATTGCGTTATTGCGCAACAAATCGCAGATCGCAATGTCGCAGATTCATGTAGGCGCGCTATCCCAAGGAAATCTTCCCATATATCAAATCTGTTATGCGCTATAATGATTAAATTAAATGATTGGATTGAAAATTAATGGTAAATGAGATTATGTCTGAATTGAAAGTCGTTTCACAATTAAAATATTATATTTCATCCGCTTTCACATTTAAAATAGTCTCATCACCTTTCTTATGCCATTACTCTCATTTACTCGTAAAACGCAGGCACGAAGGAGCAAACGTCTATACAAAGCTTTCACTAAACACTATGGGTAAGAAGGAGAAGAGATCAAATTCTGAAAATAGAGAAATGGCTTCGCTGTATGCAGACACCGCTTGTAATAAGGATGCCGGTATATCCACTTGGGAAGGAATTTATAATCTATTAGAAGAAGAAAACCCTATGGTGTTGAAAGTTGTGGCTATAGTAGGTTCTAGTAATACATCCGAGGCAACCCTTAGAGAACTGGCTTGCTCATTTCTGCATAGAATAGTGGCAAGGCCAAGGATTCTCCCATATATAGACATAGTGAGATGGGTGCTGGACAGCACCAATATTTCAGATAGGAAATTTAAAACTCTATCTGAAGAGCTAATCGGGTCGTTCACCACGGAAGACGTGAAGCTGATCTATAAATTGCCGGAACTTCAGGCGACTTATAATAAGCAATTTATGGAAGAATTTGCCAGAGAACATGTGAATTTGTTAGAATGCACACAGGAATGGACCAAAAGAGATGAACCATTGAAGAAAATCAAACACGAGTGGACAGTACCAAAAAAGGATGTTTCAGACGCTGTTCAGAAGTTCAAATGTCCAAGTGGGCAAATTGGCACAGTTTCTACCACAAGATAAGGTATGTAAGTTTTCCAAAATTAGCCTCTATAGAGCTTTTAAAAAATTACTGAAGAAGCTGTTGGAGGTCAAGAATTCTCAGAGAAACATAAAGCTCTTATTGAGAAAAGACGGGAGTCGAAGAGACTTGAAATAACTAAAAGAGAAAATAAGGAAACATTGACCAAATTCAGGGCACTTAATGCTGAGCAAGGAAAAAGATGTGGAGCATGTTCGGCACAGAGGAAAACTTCTGCGAAAGCACAAATCGATAAAAAGAAACTACTTTGGCTAGAAGTATGATATAAGAAAATGGTGAAGCAAAATAAATATGAAATTGAAAAATCGATAACGGAACAAAAAACTCCAATAACTGGGATGCACAAATCAGAAGGCCAGAAAAGGCAGCAGAGGAGGCGGCTACAGCGGAAAACACTCTTACAGATTGTGTAAATGAAAATTTACACAAAGCTAATTTGATTCCTGAAACTGTTCCAGGATATCTCCCACAGGCACATCAATTGCAAACAGAATGGAGGCAAAAGGAAGAAGAAAGAGCAAAATCTATCCAAGGGCTGACAAGATTGAGTTGGGACTCATACTGGATGTACTTGGTGAAGCCACACAGTTAGCACAGTGTGCTTCATTGTATCATCAATGCTACAGAGAATATTGCTCCTACGCTTGCCGACTCTGTCTTTTCAGGACAGTTGAATTCCGAAGTCGGTCAACCGCATCTTCTCAAAAATATGCTAGATGCCTGCAAGTTTAAAGATCAAGTTCATAGATAGATAGATTTAGTTTTAATTTCACTGTATTTTAGCCTAGGAAAAGGATGGTCATTGAACCGAACCCTTAATTTTGGTAATAAACTATTTTTAGATTTAGTTAAGTAGTATTTAAACCCTTCTCATGCATTTAGAGAGGGGTCCTGGATCTTAATATTTTTGACTTGGAGATTACATTTCTGTACTCCATTGTCTTATATATTTTTAAAAAGGATGACATCTGGTGGTTTTCATGCGGAATTATCTTTGAAGTGTTGCATTTCTGTACCTTGGAATTTGATTTTGCATCAGAGTTATTGGATTAGAGTATCACATTGCATTTGAAAGTCTTCAAGATGAATGAGGTATTTCTATCCTTTCACTGTTGATTTCTTTTGTCTTATGATATTCGCTTTAAAATTGATATCATTTATATATATTTGTTTTCACAACGCTTCCTTTTGTATATTATTTCTGAGTATAATTGAAACATTATCTTTCATAAGTGTATATGTAGATGGTATACAATGATGAATGCAATATGCTTATACAACTCTGTTTAATTTCTTAAACAGAGTTATCTTTATTTTTTTCTGCACATTTCGATTTAAATAATAATACATTTTCATGGTTATTGTTGAATTGGAACAATCTTAAGTTGTATTCACATATAATTACCCGGGTTAGTGTTAGAATTTCTTTACCAGTATTTAGTTTAAATTAGATAGTTTTATTTCAGTTAATTTAGTCCCATTTCCACCCATTTAAACCAATCCATTTAGTTATAAGGAAACTAGTCCTTTAAATCCAGTCGAAGCCACCATACCAAACGGAAAAGGAGTTGTCTTAAGGTCCCGACTGGGTGGTTTTCCCCGATGTTTGAAGCAGAGATTTTCTAGGCTTCAACATTTTTGGCGCTAGAAGGAGGGCCTGAGCTATGAATGGCAAGTAAATATTTATCCACAAGCCATTCTGAGAGCAAAACACCCTCATTAACTTCTTCAATTTCTTCTGAAATTCAAAATCCTAGAGAATAAATTGCAGAAAATATTCAGACACCCACTACCAAAATCTCAAAACATTCAGACAATCAACATCCCGAGTCTCCCGAAGTTCAAGATTTAATTCATAAATTGAAAGGATTCTCATTATCTCTAGAAGAGTCTGAAATATCTGAAGGTAGTGTAACTTCAAAATTTGTTTCTTCAAAACCTCTTACTAGGCTTCAAAGTGAAAAACTTGGTATTTCTCCGAAAGAATTCCCTTTACCAAGTAGAGTCAAGACAAGAAAAACTCAATCGAAATCAGTAAGTGATATAAGTTCAACATCTAATATTCAAATACCTGTTTCTGAAATCCCTTCTCAACAAAGTACAGTAGTTTCCACATCATCTCCTCAATCATCATTAATCTCCACATCATCTATTCCAACAATTTCTATTCAAACACCACCAGTTTCTACTATCCCTCCGATAGTTGTTCCAATAATGGCACAGAGACCATGGTCTACTCCAGGGGCAGTCAACATGGCTGCACCTTTACATGATTTACCATACAATCTTGGAAAATGGCTTCCAAAGTTTAGCCCAGATCTTAACATTCAAGCTGAAGAACATATCAATAACTTTATGCTGGCTATTAATTTGAATGGAGTCATACATGAAGATGTTGTAGTTAGATTATTCCCTTATACTCTCCAGGGAGTAGCAAGATCATGGTACTTTTCATTACCATCAGGATCCATAACAAGTTGGGACATTTTTGCAGATCATTTTTTAACCAAATTTGGAGATGACCGATCAATAACAACTTTACTCAATGACCTCTCAAATTTGAAGATTGAACCCAAGGAACCCATTAAAGAATTCAATGCTAGATTCAACAAACTCTTGAACAAAATCCACACAGATTCACAGCCCAGTGAACAAGTCAGAATTGAATGGTACATAACTGCCTTACCCTCAAACATAGCAATTTTTGTGGACAGAGCTACAAAGCCTACATTAGCTGAGAATATGAAATAAGCTATTGCAGTGGAAAAACGTATCACTTCTCTGGAAAAGAAAATTTCTATCGAGGAAAGGAAATCAAAGAAAGTCAGCTTCAAAGATGATTCAAAGAAAAAGGCCAAAGATCTATACGACATGGAAGGTTTACAGAAAGTTCTTAAAACCATGTCAAATTTTAGAAGAAACCAAGTTGAATCTAAACCTCCTAATGCAATCTCTAATGCAGAATCAGAAGAAGAGGAAGAGGAAGAAGATATATCTATAGTATCAGATGAAGAAAATGAAAATGAAGAAATAGCTGAATTGAATGGAATGTGGGATTTTATTCTCTCTAATTTTGATAGTGAATAAGCTATGCCTGTAAGTACTAGGAGTAAATCCACAGCGGAACCAGTGCAAATAGTTCCTAAAAAGAAAATTACAACTCCAAGTACCAAAGACAAATCCCCTGTAAAGAAAACTTCTCCATTACCTACTCAAAATCAGCCATCCTCTTCTAATCCTCCTACATCAATAGCAAAGACTTTAGTAGTGTCAGATCCTATGGAATACAACATTGTCGAGGACATGAAAACGATCAAAGCTAATATTTCCTTACATGAACTCAGCAAACTAAAACACCAGCAAAAGTTGTTATTAAAAGAATTAAACGCTACACCAATTTCTCCTTTACCAAGTGGTGTAGTTGCAAAAGCAGCGAGAGGAACTGGTAAGCCACCAGATAAGGTAGATGCTACTAATACTGTGCTCATTCGGGAAAAGTCAAATTCTCAAACTCCTCCTTTTCTTTTGACTTATGAGATGTACAATAAAAATCTACACAATTGTTTGATTGATTCTGGAGCTTCCTCCAATATAATGCCTACTTCTGTCTGTGCCAAATTGAATATCGAACCACAAAAATCAGCAATTCATATCGTCCAATTGGATCACTCTAAGGTTCAAGTTGTAGGAGAAATTAATTCAGTTACTATCAGATTAGCTTATGATCCTAGGATTGTCCAAAGAATTGATATTTTGATTGATGATATTCCTGAATTCTATGGATTAATCTTGAGCAGGGACTGGTCTACGAAACTTAACGGTTATATCTCGACTAATTATTCGCATATGTGGCTTCCCTACAAAGGGAAACCAAATCAAATTAAAATTGAACGAGAAAAACATATGATGCACACTGTCACTGAATTCAAATAACCTAATGAGCCTGTGGCATTCAACAACAATATTCTTGGAGGTTATTCTGCTGAATCATTTCTTGGAAACTTCGAAGCTCCTCAATCACCTTTTTCTGTAAATACTTTTGTTTCTCAGATAGAAAATTTTTCACAATCCGATTCTTCCAGAATTGTAAATATTTCTGATGTAATTGTAGATAAGCCAATAGAAAAATCTTTATTTTGGTCGTTATATTTTGATGGATCGAAGTCTAGTGATGGAGCTGGAGCTGGATGCATCTTAATTGATCCAGATGGGGAGAAAACCATGCTGTCATGTAGGTTAGAATTTGAGTGTACTAACAATACCACACAATATGAAGCCTTGGTTCAAGGAATTTATAAAGCTATAGGGTTAGATGTTAAATACTTGAAAGTCTTTGGTGATTCCGAAATTGTCATAAAACAAGTTAGGAATACTATTCATTGCATTTCAGGACATCTTGAACACTATCAAACCCTAGTACAAGATCTCACCACTCATTTTTTAGCATTCAATATTTCTCCTATTCCTAGGAATCTGAATACATCAGCTGACTTGTTAGCTAATGTTGCATCTAAAATCCTACGTGTTGAAGATTGCAGTCCTGATAGGTTTTCTGTAGAATTGATTTTTCGTCCATCTATCCCAGATAATGTTACAAATTGGAGAGTATTCTATCAAGATCAAGATATTCTAAATTTCAGGACCTCAGAGAAATCATATGATGAGCAAATTATTGACGAAGATGATCATGATTTACAAATTGCTTCAAAAATTAATGAAAACCCCATTCCAAAATATGTTGTTAAATTAGAGGATTTATATGACATTAAAGACAGATTCAAGAAATTCACTAATACGAAACTTCAAAGCTCTACTTTGAAGTTTGAATTAGTAAATCTTGGTTCTGATTCTAAACCTCAAAACGTTAACTTAGAACTCAATTTAACACCAGAGGAAACGAATGCATTCATTAAACTTCTGAACAAGTATAAAAATGTTTTTTCTTGGAATTATGATGATTTAAAAATGTATGATACTTCAATTATTCAACATACAATTCCAATGCTTCCTGATATTAAACCTGTTCAACAGAAGTTGAGAAAGATCCATCCAAATCTCGAAGGTCAAATCAAATCAGAACTTAATAAACTTCTAAAAGCCAAAATCATTTTTCCAGTCAGGCACTCCAATTGGGTTTCCAATATGGTACCTGTAAGGAAGAGGAATGGTGATATAAGAATCTGTATTGATTTCAGAAATTTAGATAAGGCATGTTTAAAAGACAATTTCCCATTGCCCACCATGGAACAGATACTTCAAAAGGTAGCTGGTTCTGAAATTACGTCTTTTCTCGATGGATTTTCGGGCTATAATCAAGTTTTAGTTCATCCAGATGATAGATTGAAAACAACTTTCAGAACAAAATGGGGAACTTATGCTTATCAGAAAATGCCTTTTGGTCTAATAAATGCAGGAGCAACTTTTCAAAGGGCCATGGATATGGCATTTAAAGGTCTGATCAATAAATCAGTTATTATTTATCTTGATGACATAACAGTATTTTCAAAAAAGAGAGCCAATCATCTACATGATTTAAAACAAATATTTGAAAGATGTAGAAGGTTTGGTATTTCCTTAAATCCAAAGAAATCTTTCTTTTCTTTAGATGAAGGAAAACTCTTAGGATTTTTTGTGTCAAAAGATGGTATATATATTGATCCAGATAGAGTGAAAGAAATTTCTGATATTTCTTTACCTCATAACAAAAAATCCATGCAATCATTTCTTGGACAGATCAATTTTGTTAAAATATTTATTCCTGATTTTTCTTTAATTGTTTTAGCTATGCAAAATATGATCAAGAAGAATTCAATATTTAAATGGACGCATAAAGAAAAATAAGCTTTTGAGGCAATCAAACAAGCGATCATTAATGCACCAACATTGAATACCCCGGATTTTTCTAAAGATTTTACTTTGTATACTCTGGCCACTGAAACATCCTATGCAGTTGTTTTAACGCAACTCAATGATCAAGAAATCGAAGCACCAATTTCTTTCTTTAGCTCAAATCTGTAAGGAGATGAGCTTAATTATTCCGATGTTGAAAAAAAAGCCTTTGCTGTGTTTAAATCAATCAAACATTTTAGACCTTTTCTCTTGAAAACACATACAAAAATCATTGTCCCATTCTCAGCAGTGAGGCAATTATTAATTCAAAAAGAAGTAGGAGAAAAGAGAGCTAACTGGGTAACAACCTTGCAAGAATATGATATTGATATTAAACCAGCTAAAATTGTTAGAGGACAAGGTTTTTGCAGATTATTGGCAGGAGCTCATAACATACCAGAAAATCAAGATTTAAATCAAGATATTCAAGTAAGTCAGATAAATGTTACAGATTCCGGATCTCAGTATGCTGATCTTGCCTATTACTTGAAAAATGGGTATGCTCCTAATCTCAGCTAGAAGAGTAAACACGCTTTAAGGTTAAAGGCTATTAAATATGAGATCATTGATAATGTGTTATTTAGAAAAAAATATGATTCAATTTTATTAAGATGTCTTGAAAAGACTGAAGCTGAAAAGGTTTTGCAGGAATTGCATGATGGACCAGCAAGAGGTCATTTTGGAGGTGATACCACAACTCGCAAAATAATTCGTGTTGGGTATTATTGGCCTACCCTTTTTAAAGATACGCATGATTACGTAAGGAAGTGCAGAATTTGTCAAACTACAAGTGGAAGACAAAGAAAACCAACTTTTCCTTTGCAACCAGTGAGTATTGAGCAACCATTTGAGCAATTGGGGCTTGACATTATTGGTGAGATAGTACCTTATTCTTCCAAACACTTTGCAAAGTACGCTCCTTCTTGCCATTACAGTTGCTACAAAATGGGTAGAGGCAATCCCGTTGAAGGTAGCCGATTCTGATGCAATTATTGATTTCATAGATCAATTCATCATAACCAGGTTTGGTGTACCTCAAGCTCTTGTCTTTGATAATGCATCTTACTTCTCTGGAAATAGTTTAATTGAATTTGCAGTCAAAAGAGGTTTTAAATTAAAATATTCAACAAATTATTATCCACAAGGTAATGGTTTGGCTGAATCCACTAATAAAAACCTTATCAAAATCATTAAAAGGACCATTGATCAAAATCAAAAGAATTGGCACAAATCTTTAATCTTTGCATTGTGGGCTGATCGTATCACTGAAAAAGCTTCAATAGGGACTTCACCTTTCAATCTGGTTTATGGAAAAGAAGCTGTGATACCATCAAATTTAACTCTTCCATCATTAGCCCTAGTGTAATTTATTGAAGAAAATCCTTCTTCATCCATTCAACTGAGATATGATCAAATCCTTAAATTAGAAGAAGATAGGGATAAAGCAAAAATTACGCATGAAAAACATCAACAACTTGTAAAATCTTCTTTTGATGCAAGTTCTACCGGCTCAATTTTTTTTTCAATTGGTGATCTTGTTCTGAAATGGGATAAAGCACACGAAGAAAAAGGTAAACATACCAAATTTCAGAAAATGTGGCTTGGACCATTTCAGATCGTTGAGAAGATAAGCTCAAATACATTCATA
This sequence comes from Pinus albicaulis, assembly GCA_034641835.2. Taxonomy (NCBI): domain Eukaryota; kingdom Viridiplantae; phylum Streptophyta; class Pinopsida; order Pinales; family Pinaceae; genus Pinus; species Pinus albicaulis. The sequence goes on from JAXQQM020075450.1 coordinate 109,578, forward strand.
CTCCAAGATCTAACAGGTAAGAGAGAATCTCTTCCTGTAAATGAGCTTATCTTGAAGAAATTATTTTCATAAGGAGGTAACCCCTTCTCAAACTGTACATATTTCTTTCTGCAAAGTTTTTGATTGTTTTTGTTTTTGCAAATAAAGGTTGTTTATGAGTCTCTGATTGACTGTTTACTATTTAAGAAAATTTCTTCAGAAGAATATTATAAATATTTATTTTGTGTAAATAAGAATTTTTAAAAGTAATGATCACATTTTTTTTAATAGTTTAAAATAAGATGTTAAACTTTGAAAGATTATTCCAAACATTTGTATGATCTTTTGAAAACTTGAGAAGAATGTAAATCATCATAATTTTATTAAGCAGAGAAAGGTTATCTGTAAAAGTAAATATTTTTCAAAAGTTTTGGAACTCAAAAAACTCTGAAAATTGTCATCCATTGATTCTTAAGGATAAAACTATTTCACCCCATCCATTTAAGTTGTGATTTTTAGAATGTAATTCTAAGAAATTATACAAAAATTTTAAGAGATAAGAGGTCTCATTGCGAGCCGACTTACCATGTTCATAAGGAGTAATAAAACTGACATTACCAATACTACATACCAAAACAAGGTAATGGCTTATAAATGTAAGACAAGGGGTCTCATCACGAGCCAGCTTGTTCAGTTTAATTATAACTAGTGAATGGCATTGTTATTAACTGGCTACCAAACGAGAAAAATGGCTCTTAAAACAAAAATAAATAAAATACAAAAACATGAGATAATAGGTCTTATGAATTTATCTTTTAAAAAGTCATAATTTTAATTGGATGGGACAATGAATGGTTAATGGTTTTAAGGTAACCCTGTCGAGACTATGAAAGTTTGCTGGTAGCAGAGGCAATACCTATGGCAATAGAGTATATTATAAAACCAAAACATGGAGATATCCACTTACTTTATTATTAACACCAATCAAAGCTTGAGATAACCCAAAATGTTTTTATTCTTAAGGAATTAGAAAGAAATTATGAAATGATTTTTATTTCTTTTTCATAGTTACATTTTATTTGAATTATCCTAAGATAGTTTTCATTATCTTTAAAAATCTTTACTTACTAAAGATAGAATGTTCATTTTATTTTTTTAGAGATAACTATTTCTTTCAGTGAATCGCCAATTGTTGTGACTAGCAACAACCCCCCTTTTATTTAATATTAGTAATGATACTAAATAAATGGGGACCCTTAGTTAAAAAATCCAAAAAATCAATTAGGATTTGTTTTCCTTTTCAAATAAAACTTTCTATCATAAACTTATAGAAATCCCTTAGAAAGAACATTAAGAAACACTTAAGTTTATGATAGATTATAATAAAATTTCTCTTTAAACAAAATAGCGCATCCATAGCAAAATGGTATATATCTTTTATAAAACTGAAAATGCGATTTTGTGCTTTTGTGATAATGCGACCCTAAAAGCCTATACAATAAACGTATTGATCACAGATCGCATAGCGCAGAAAACAGAAGTGATTAATGAATACCTTTTGCGCTCTTTTCAGTTTTGCGCTTTTGCGAGATTTGCGATGTGTGCTTTTGCACTATTGCACAATTTTCACTTTTGCATTATTCTACATAACTACGATGACTTCATTTTGCAATATTGCGATATTGCGCAGTAAATCGTAGATCGCAATGTCGCAGATTCATGTAGGCACACTATCCCAAGGCAATCTTCCCATATATCAAATCTGTTATGCGCTTTAATGATTAAATTAAAAGATTGGATTGAAAATTAATGGTAAATGAGATTGTGTTTGAATTGAAAGTCGTTTCACGATTAAAATATTATATTTCATCCGCTTTCACATTTAAAATAGTCTCATCACCTTTCTTATGCCATTACTCTCATTTACTCATAAAACGCAGGCATGAAGGAGCAAACGTCTATACAAAGATTTCACTAAACACTATCGGTAAGAAGGAGAAGAGCTCGAATTTTGAAAACAGAGAAATGGATTCGCTGTATGCAGACATCGCTTGTAATAAGGATGCCGGTATATCCACTTGGGAAGGAATGTATAATCTGTTAGAAGAAGAAAACCCTGTGGTGTTGAAAGTTGTGGCTACAGCAGGTTCTAGTAATACATCCGAGGCAACCCTTAGAGAACTGGCTTGCTCATTTCTGCATAGAATAGCGGCAAGGCCAAGGATTCTCCCATATACAGACATAGTGAGATGGGTGCTGGACAGCACCGATATTTCAGATAGGCAATTTAGAACTCCATCTGAAGAGCTAATCGGGTCGTTCACCACGGAAGACGTGAAGCTGATATATAAATTGTCGGAACTTCAGGCGACTTATAATAAGCAATTTATGGAAGAATTTGCCAGAGAACATGTGAATTTGTCAGAATGCACACAGGAATGGACCAAAAGAGATGAACCATTGAAGAAAATCAAACACGAGTGGACAGTACCAAAAAAGGATGTTTCAGACGCTGTTCACAAGTTCAAATGTCCAAGTGGGCAAATTGACACAGTTTCTACCACAAGATAAGGTATGTAAGTTTTCCAAAATTAGCCTCTATAGAGCTTTTAAAAAATTACTGAAGAAGCTGTTGGAGGTCAGGAATACTCAGAGAAACATAAATCTCTTCTTGAGAAAAGACGGGAGTCGAAGAGACTTGAAATAACTATAAGACAAAATAAGGAAACATTGACCAAATTCAAGGCACTTAATGCTGAGCAAGGAGAAAGATGTGGAGCGTGTTTGGCACAGAGGAAAACTCCTGCGAAATGACAAATCGATAAAAAGAAACTACTTTGGCTAGAAGTATGATATAAGAAAATGGTGAAGCAAAATCAAGATGAAATTGCAAAATCGATAACGGAACAAAAAACTCCAATAACTGGGATGCACAAATCAGAAGGCCAGAAAAGGCAGCAGAGGAGGCAGCTACAGCGGCAAACACTCTTACAGATTGTGTAAATGACAATTTACACAAAGCTAATTTGATTCCTGAAACTGTTCCAGGATATCTCCCACAGGCACATCAATTGCAAACAGAATGGAGGCAAAAGGCAGAAGAAAGAGAAAAATCTATCCAAGGGCTGACAAGATTGAGTTGGGACTCATACTGGATGTACTTGGTGAAGCCACATAGTCAGCACAGTGCGCTTAATTGTATCATCAATTCTACAGAGAAGATTGCTCCTACGCTTGTCGACTTTGTCTTTTCAGGACAGTTGAATTCCGAAGTCGGTCAACCGCATCTTCTCAAAACTATGCTAGATGCCTGCAAGTTTAAAGATTAAGTTCATAGATAGATAGATTTAGTTTTAATTTCATTGTATTTTAGCCTAGGAAAAGGACAATCATTGAACCGAATCCTTAATTTTTGTAATAAACTATTTTTAGATTTAGTTAAGTAGTATTTAAACCCTTCTCATGCATTTAGAGAGGGGTCCTGGATCTTAATATTTTTTACTTGGAGATTGCATTTCTGCACTCCATTGTCTTATATATTTTTAAAAAGGATCACATCTGGTGATTTTCATGCAGAATTATCTTTGAAGTGTTGCATTTCTGTACCTTGGAATTTGATTTTGCATCATAATTATTGGATTAGAGTATCACATTGCATTTGAAAGTCTTCAAGATGAATGAGGTATTTCTATCCTTTCACTGTTGATTTCTTTTGTTTTATGATATTCACTTTAAAATTGCTATCATTTATATATATTTGTTTTCACAACGCTTCCTTTTATATATCATTTCTGAGTATAATTGAAACGTTATCTTTCATAAGTGTATATGTAGATGGTATACAATGATGAATGCAATATGCTAATACAACTCTGTTTAATTTCTTAAACAGAGTTATCTTTATTTGTTTATGCACATTGTAATTTAAATAATAATACATTTTCATGGTTATTGTTGAATTGGAACAATCTTAAGTTGTATTCACATATAATTACCCGGGTTAGTGTTAGAATTTCTTTACCAGTATTTAGTTTAAATTAGATAGTTTTATTTCAGTTAATTTAGTCCCATTTCCACCCATTTAAACAAATCCATTTAGTTATAAGGAAACTGGTCCTTTAAATGCAGTCGGAGCCACCATACCAAACGGAAAAGCAGCTATCTTAAGGTCCCGACCGGGTGGTTTTCCCCGATGTTTGAAGCAGAGATTTTCTAGGCTTCAACAGTAGGCTAGGCTAGAGTAGGCTAGGCTAGGCTAAGCTAGAGTAGGCTGGGAAATAGTAGGCTATGATAGGGTAGTCTAGAGTAGGCTAGGTTAGAGTAGGCTAGGCTATGCAAGGATAGGGTAGAGTAGGTGAGGGTAGGCTAGGGTAGTGTAGTCTAAGCAAGGCTAGGTTGGGCTAGAGTACGAGAGGGTAGAGTAGGCTAGGATGGGCTAGGCTAGGGTAGTGTAGGTTAGGCTAGGGTAGATTAGGCTAGGATAGGCTAGGCTAGGCTAGGCTAGAGTAGAGTATAGTAGGCTAGGCTAGGCTAGGCTATGATAGGCTAGAGTAGGCTAGGGTAGAGAAGCCTAGGCTAGGATAGGGTAGGTTATGCTAGGGTAGATTAGACTAGGCTAAGCTAGAGTAGGCTAGGCTAGGATAGAGTAGGCTAGGTTAGATTAGGGTAGGATAGGGTAGGGTAGGCTATTCTATGCTAGGCTAGGGTAGCTTATGGTAGGCTAGGCTAGGCTAGAGTAGGGTAGGATAGGGTACAATAGAATAGGGTAGGCTAGAGTGGGCTAGGTTAGAGTAGGCTTGGGTAGGGTATGATGAGTCAGTTAATGATGAGATTCAATGTACTTACCCATGTTGTAGTCATCATTGTTATGACAGGGCATGAATGAGGCATAACTCAGTTATGAGATGATATATGAAATTCAAAATCTTGCTTAATTGGTCATTCGTGTTTCCTTTGCATTCATTCGAGTGTCTAAGCTCTGAAGTAACAAGCCAAACCTGTGGTTGTTCCATACGAAGGTTTTCTACATATTAATCAAGTGAGGCTGTTGTTTCACATATTCAAGCAAGGCTGATTCAATTTGTGAAGCAAGGCTGACAATTTTTCTGTGAAGCATGGAAGAGGAAAAGAAAATCCACATAGGGGGACACTTCTTAAGAAATGAGCTTGAAAATATGAAGGCCATAGTTGAAGACCCAGTAATGATGGAGACATTCAGCAGAGTAGGTTGTCTTTGGTTTTGTGAAAAGCTACAGGGTTGCCACACAAAGGTGTCCAGAGAATTTTCCTTGCACTTCAATGGAACAACTACCAAGGTTGGGATGCTAAGTGTGCCAGCTACACCAGAGATTATTGCTACTGTGACAGAAATACCAAGGGTTCAAGAAACTTGGTTCAAAATTTTCAAGTTTGATATGAAGCCATGCAAAGAATTCATGAAACCTGAGTATGCAGATTGGACCTCAATAATGCTATCCCTACAAGCTGCATCAAAGACACTTATGCGAAGCTGCTGCTCAACATCCAGAGATATTTTACATGTGAAGGCAGATATCATAAGGTTTACAGATATCATTTCAAGTTGCTTTTGCATTTCATAGCTAAGATTTCATTTGATTTTCCCTTTTACCCGCATAGGAGTCTTGCTAAAATGGCTGATAAAGTACAAGCCAAATCTGAAGGTTGTGAAACATCTTTGTCTCATCATGTTTTGATGAACTTATTGTAGAATCAGATATTTTGCCTCAGCGCAGCTAGAGATTTACTTCTGCAAGGAAATAAATGCAGAAATATCTGCAGAGTTACTCCAAACGTTACGATAGAGCATCAAAGTCAAATAAAGATCCCACCGAGCTCCGATATTAATTGTAAAATAGTTAATATAGAGAACCACCTATAAAATTCATCGAGCCCCTCAAAAGGCGGAGAAGTCTTGAATCTGTATTAATTGTCCTTAAGATCTTTTGTTATATCACACCTCCTCATTCTTCTATAAATAATTCTGTAGAAGATGAGAAATTTTTGGTTGCAGAACTTTGAAATACATTTGAGCTTAAACTTATGATTTTAAATAGTGTTCACTGGCCCTTGAATCTCTGTTTGTGTTAGTTTTTTTAGGGTGGATAGTGAAGATGATTGTTGAACTGAAACATTGGACCTGAGTATCGTAACTAGTTTGACATCAATAAACAAGTTGTTTCTTGGGATCCTGGTCTATATCACTGGTGAAGTGCCCCTTCTTTGTTATTGTTTTCCTCTATGTATGTCATATTGTTTGCTATTCTCTAATAAAGAACAACATTTATAGAGTTAGGAACTGCTGTACATCAGTAACCTTCTCTGACTGAAAGCTTTATCTAAATGTTTTCCTCCAAATTGTTTATTTAAGAATGATTCAATACAGTTTAAGCAGTTAGGAATGTTGGAGTTCCCTCATCCTACTGTTTGGTTTAAACATTGTTCTTGAAAGTTATTTTCCTTATTTTGCTTATTAAAGATGACTATGGAAGATATGGTGTGCACTGGTCCTATTTTTTCTCCAAAATAAGATTCTGAAAGTTTCCCTTGGTGTTCACTAAAACCAGACTAGGTTTAAAAGTAATTTATCTGATCTTAAGTTTATACTCTGTCTTCTCTTATATGTTTTCATACTTTCTGAAGGTAATTATGTGGATTACTGGGTTGTTCTTGAATTAAGCTTCTTTAATACAAACTTGCCGAAGAATTCAATGGTTAGCCCTGCACTTGGTTGGTTTTAAACAGTTACTTAAGAGGCTTTTCTTGTTTGGACTAACTATAAATCCCTTGAGAAATTATTATCAGTTTCCACCCCTCCAACACTTTATTGTTTCCATTTCCATCACTCTAATCGCAATAATCTTGTGATATAGATGACTTTCCCCTTGGATCACTCTTGATGTTGTTTCTCAATTAAAGCCCTTTTATGAATCCATAGCCCAATGGACTAAAATCTAGCGTTATATCTATATTTTTAGCCTAGTTGTTCTATTCACTTGCAACTTCTCACCTTTGAAACTCTTTGCACTTATGACTTTCCACATCAAACAGTATTCATGCTCAACCATCCAAAAGCAAAACAAACCCTTGGTCTTCATAACTAGCCTAATATTATTACCCCAAACTTCAAATACAAATCCATATTTGCACTTATTGGAGAGATCCCTCTCCGGATTCAGGAGGGCTAGATCCTAGAATCCCAAAGTTGGATGAAACGATGTTGTTTCTGTGATCGGACTTTGCCAATCTTGGTAGTTACAGATCCCCAACACTATGCATATTTCAGGGTATTTAAGTTTCTTGTTTTTGGTTTTGTGCAGGTTTTACAGCGAAATTTTCAAAATTTCTTTTAGATCTGAGTCAGATCTAGGCCCTGGAGGGTAAGATTTGGCCTCATAATTAGTTCCATTTGTAGATTTAGTAGGGATCTTGTTTCAAAATACAAATTGTACGTGTATTTATTTTTTTTTAATCTGAATTTTAAAAATGATTTTGATGATTTATGGGCAAGATTTTTTTTTTTTAATTTTATACACCAGCTGTCTTGGTTTCACTGCCATCATTAATGTTCTGCGTATTCATATGCTGCTATTCCTCACGTACAACCCACACTTCTTCTTTTACCTACTGGATTCTTATTCCTTCACATTGTTCGTACAGTCCGTATATATTTTCTCAAACCACCGTCCCCCATCTTCGTTGTTTCCTTCACATCCCTACATGATCTCTATCCTTCACATTTTTTGTCAGCTGCTCCTTCCATCGATACCATTATCACACACTTGCATCCTCTTGTATTAAAACTTGACAAATTTCTCGCACGCTGGCGGTTGCTCCTTCACTCATCCACTACCTTTTCCTTGCACAGTCCATCTGCAGTTGCTGCCTTTCCGCTTTCCCTTCCCTGCATTCTCACATTTCTCCTGCTCCCTTTGACCCGCATAGTTCAAAAAAACAAATAAAACAAACATTAACGTACCCAATTTTTATTTTAACTTTAGATTTAGATTTTTTTTATTTGTTGTCCTTTGTTTAACTTCAGATTTTCGATTTTCATTTCTTTACTTAGCTTTATTTTTAGTTTTAAACCTTTAGACTTAATATTTTGATTTTATTTTATGAGGTTAGTTAGGTTGTGTTTAATTGAATTTTGACTTTTTTTGTTTTCCCTTTTTAATCTCCCTAGGAAAATTTTTAAAAAATAAAAAAAAATATATAGATTACTAACACATTTTAACTTTCTAGATTTTGTATTTTATGACATTTCATTAACTTTAGATTTTAGACTTTATCTTTTTGGGTTTCTAAACTTTAGTTTTAGATTAATTTTAGATTTTTATTTTTTGAGAAAAATAATATATATATATATATATATATATATATATAATTGAAATTGAAATTAAAATTAAATATTTTAAAAATTTTAATTTTAATTTTTTATCTGTTAACTTTTTAACTTAGGGAAATTTTGTTTTAAATTTTGTATGATAGTGGTCTTGGGTGTCATATGAAGGGAAATTATTCCATAGTCAAAGGTGAGCTTTTAAATTTTATCTAAAGTTTGACTATAGAAAAATTTTGATTTCTGAATTGGAATTACTTAGAGTATCATTTAAATTTAGAATTATGGGAAATGACTAACATTTAATTTCGATGGTTCTCTCATGATAATAATTTTGTTTCAAAATTGAAATTGTTGGTTCGAAGTATATTTATGCTTAGCTATAATTGATGATCGTTGAACTATCTTTAATTTTGGTTTTAAGTTGCTTGAAATTGGTGATTAATTGCTTTAGTCAACTTTGAGAATATTTCAGTGATGATAAATTGCATGTGTTTATCAAACATTGTTAATGCATAATTGTGAGGGTGTTTAATCAAATATAATCGTTGTGGATTGTTTTTTCATAGCAGGAGTTACATATCAATTACTTGATTTTAATTTTATATCAGGATAGTTGACTCCATAAGGCACTTTTATCAATCCTTCCAATTCAATCGAATCATTTAATATTGCTAGAGCTTTTATAGGTATTTCGTTGTTTAACTGTGTCTCATGAATTGGTTGGTTTCCAACTCGTTCTCCTTCATTCCATTTTCATAGGGTCTACCCCTCTTAGTCTGCTATAAGGATACAACTTACATAGAGAGATTGGGGATCAGGGTGACAGCCTCCGATCTGAGTCGTTGTCGCAATGCCTAAACATTTTGTGCGACAATACACACTTAGAGTTTCTTTGAGCACTTTTGGAGGATTTTGGGCAAATTTTTGATTTGGAGTAAGAAGGAAAGGAAAAGTAGGAAGGTGCAAGGGGAAAATGTGATCAGTAGCTAAAATGAGTTAATTTGAGGGTACTAAGTTTCATATATGATTTCCTTGCTAATTTTGGCATGCATGGAATATACATGTGGTCGTTTGGCTATGGTTTTCCATTGGCATGAAGGTTTATCTGCATTGAAAGTGGTTTTTCCTAGCCCTTCCATTTCCTAGATAGCCATGGTGTTGTGGGTTTTCCGATTTGTTTTTTGATTTCTTCTCATGTTCCTCATGGTTTTGGGTTGAGTTATTATTTACTGGAACCTTGGTTGGTAAAGCACTCTAGAAGCATTGGAACAACTTAGGTTGAGTTACTAGTGCTGGAATCCTTGGTCAGAAAAATTCTCTAGAGCCCTTGGTGGGTTGAGTTACTAGTCCTGGAGCCTTGGTTGGACAAATGCTCTATATCCATGCCTCAATTATTGGTTGAGTTACTAGTATTGGATTCGAGTTGGAATAAAAATTCTCGAGTGCTAGACAACTTGGGTAGAGACCGATCTGGTGATGATAAATGATGTTTGACCGTGAGGTGGAATCATTGGTTGAGGTTTGAGGTAGTTTGGCCTTTGGAATCCCTAATTTGGTTATGATTGGTTTATTCCATGAGATCCCACATTCATGTTTATAATATGGCATGAGGGTGATTGGTTGAAAGAGATATTTGGTTCATCCCAATCTATGGTCAGGTGGTATGTGGAAGTACCATACTTGGTTAGATTTTTCATATGTTAATAAGAGTTATTTCCTCTTGTATTTTATATGTAAATGTACTTGCTATTATTTGGCCTTAATGGTTGTTCCATTCATTGATATTTCTCTGGTTATATGCTGGTTATGAGCATGGTTTTATGACAGACTTAAGTTATGGATCTCATCATGTTTTTGTTAGTAAATGAAATGTTAATGAATACATGACCCAATAGATGATGTTTTAGCTACTATGATAAGGCACCATACTTTCTTGATGATTCTTAGATAAGTATGAGACCGCTATGTTCAGATGTGTATTTATGACTTGTACATTACATATTCATGATGTGTTTGACATAGTGACTATCATGATTAGGCTTCGTTAGGTAAATTTCTCGTCTAAGTTTTTTATTGATGTATTTGTCTTATTTTCATTATTTGTTCTAGAAATTTTCATGAAGTTATGGGCAGTGGTCTAGATAATAGTCTTGAAAACGTTCCTCAGATCTCATGATCGCAGGCATAGAACTACATGAAAAAATATTTCAATCGCTCCCTTGCAGTCTTGTGCATGCGACTAGAGTGTTATAGTCAAATTCCAATAGTTTAGTGCCAACATATAGGGGTCCCAGGCACTGAAAAAGAGGCTTAACTAAGGGTTTGGGCACATTGAAGGGTGGTTTATCTCTTCGGCGTCCTATAGCACCTGAGCGAGGTCCGTAACGTTTAGGTTGTATCGATTCCACTTCCTTAAGGTGATCTAGGAGGTTGAGTCATATAACAGTAACTGTTTGTCACATGTTTACCCCAGTAGACTGGTTAACTTGGGTAAATGTGGGAGGAGGGTGTTATAGTTAGGAGGACCCCACTTGATTATATTGGGTAAGGAGGGTCCCAAAATAGGAGAAAATGGAATTAAAGGTGATATTGGATGGTGGGGGCCACCCCAAAAGGCGAATATGAACCCCTTTAGAAAACTCACACTTTTGGAGAGAGAAGGACAAGAGGAGTTAATGCATGGGGCCCACATGGTAAAGGGGGGTCTCAAGTATAAGTAGGGGAAATATACATCACTTTGGGGCTTTTGAGCCTTTGAAATTTACACTCACCTAGCATACTTGAGCCATTGAGCCAATTCTGTAAGTGTTGTCCACCACACGATATTTTCACGTGAAAATCTCAACCTACCATTAGTGGAATTTGAGTGCCATCGCAAGGAGGAGATATAAACTACTTGGGGAGTTGTTCGAGTGGTTTTCTTGGGAAATTCATGGGATTATTAAAGTATATTGGGCCCATTTAGGGGAATAAGAACTTCCTCAGAGAGCTAGTTATGGAGCAGCGCATTTATTGGGCTTCTGGGAGAGCAGCGGGATAATTTTTTCTTTAAGATTTGGAATTTTGATGGGGCATATATCTATGGAGTTTTCTTTGTAAAATTATCACCATCTCAGGAGTTTTGTGGGCATGCACAAGGGTTGTTTTATGCTACACGTGGGAGTTGGGTAGATGCACATTTTGGATTGAATGGAGTTGGGATTTGTGGGGGCATCCAGAGGAAGAATTTTCTAGCATCTACCATAATTTTGTAGGGGGTGAGAGGTGATATTTAAAGGTGGGCTGAATTACCCATCAGTTCAGAGGAGCATTTGCAAATCAGGGAAAATTTTGAAGGTTGGAATTAGGCCCAACCCTTTCAAGTTTTTTCTCGGTTTATTGAGGAGAGGCAAAGATTTATTTGGTAGAATTTTTTGAGTATTATAGGGGCCTCAAAGAGGAATTATTTCTAGTGAGTGGTGCATATTTCCAGGGCAACATAGACCGTAGAGGAGGAGTCACTTTCCAGCATTTAGTCACCTTCTTTTCTCACCTCGAGTTTTTCTAGCCTATCTTTGGCAAGCCTTGGTGTAACACCCTCCTCCCACATTTACCCAAGTTAACCAATCTGTCGGTGTAAACATGTGACAAGATGGTACTTTGATATTATTTAACTCCCCATGTATAGTCAAGGAAGTGGAACCAATACAACACAACCAATATGACCTTCTACACATGCTACAAAACCCTTAGGAGACATACAACCCTTCCAAGTGATCAACCCCTGAGACAAACTCACATTTTACCACTTTATAGCCTTAGTTACTCCCATGACATGGGTATGCATACAATTGGAACCCTCCAGTCACTCCCACAGCAAGGGAATGTCTGCAATCGGGGACTTTTCCAATTATTTCTATGCCAACAACTCTGGATTTTCTGCCACTTTTTCAGGATCAGGACCCGAGCCACCTCCCAGAACTCCATGAAACTTCTAGAAATGAAAATTAACATTGAAAAAATGATACAAATGCAAATATTTGAAAAATGACTTGACAGGAATTTTGTCAAACATGTCACAAATGTGCATTCTACAGGTCATAATAAAATATCTGAGAATAGGGGTTGCTAAGAAGTATTGGTTTCTTATCACATTAGCTGCATTATAATCTATAAGGTCATATATTCATTGTTCATTCATTTATATATCAAAACATAATGAGAGCCATACATCATCATTGTCATAAAACATACTCATAACCAACATATAAAAAATAGAAATAATAGGAATAAAATAGCCATAAATTCCACTTATGAACCAATACATTTTCACATAAAATACCATGAAAAGGAACTCTTATTAATGAATGCAAAAGACAACTAGGTTTTGGACTTCAACATTCCACCCAACCATAGATTGGCTGAACCAAATCTCTCTTTAGCCAATCACCCCTGTGCCATATTCCAAGCATGAATGTCGGATTCAAAACCAAAAATAAACTAGGGCTTCCAAAGGCTAAACCACCTCACCGCCATCTATAAAATTAGGCTTTACTGCAATCCTCACTGGATCACTAGGCCCTAAACAAGAATGGATGCCACTGGGTTTATCCACCTACAGGTGAGTAATTTTACAACCTCCTAGTATGTAGGCTTTAACGCAATCCATAGTCTGATCCAGGGATCACTAGGCCATAATCAAGACACCACCCTTCAGGCTTTACCTTATATCCCGCCATTCACCGAACAAGGATTCCTATGCATGATCAAGGAAAACCACCTTTAGGATTTATGCCGTGATTCACCAGTTGAGGATTCCTAGGCCCACGGGTCATAGAATATTTGGATTTATCGCAAACCATAGTCTATTTAATGGGTTACTAGGCTAGTGGATTTACTGCAATCCACAGTTTGGTCTAGGGATCACTAGGCCATGTGTTCATTCATTCATAGATCCACCTCACTCAGTTTTGAATCCATCTTGAAATCCATACTAAGAAAAACATGAGAACCCATCACATCATGGCTATCCGGAAATGACAAGGAAAGGCAAAATAACATTGTCACAACTGGAAAACCCCATGCTAATGATAGCAAGAGAACCAAGAACACATGTGTATAATCATGCATGCCAAATATGGCAAGGAAATCACACATGCAAATTGATAGATGCAAGTAGACACGTTGTAGCTTCTTGATCGTGATCTTCCTTGCTTGATCTTTTGCTTCCTCTTTTCATTCTTTTCCATTCTTAATCTAACACTGAAGTGCTCCAAGAAACTCTAATTTTCCAAGAGTGTGTGAGAGAGAGAATAAAGAGACAGATCCAAAAATGAGCTGGAAAAAGGGTACCAACTCATCCTCATAAGCCCTTTTATTAATGTGGCCACTTTTTCTTAAATTTTCAATTATTTTCCGTCATTTTTATCCTCACATGCAACCTTTGAATTTTTACCTTCCTTTTCTCCTAATTTCCATTATTTTTCATAAAAAATTTTCCAAAGATACAGATTCCAAAGATTTTTCCATTGCCTTTTCCAATTTCCTTAGCCATAATAAACCAAATTAACACCCACACTAGGATTTTTTTCCAAATTTTCAGCTTGGAATAGGTTTCCATAACCTTGGACATTATTTTTCCTTTATTAAATTTTATTTACATGTAATTTTCACTAGGGATTTTGTAGAACCCTCCCCCTTGGGGGAACACTGTCCTTGGTGTTCAACAACACCTAAAACCAACAAGAATTTTGGAAGCAAAAAATACTTCCTATGGAGCTTTATAACTTATCTTGTTGTAGTGTTTACAATGATCAACTTACTGAGAAGAAAAACATCATGGAAACATAACAATATGACAACCATAATGACATGACACCCATACTACTTATTGTAGCTTTATAACACAGCTCATGGCGGTATTTACGTCCATACACATATGTACATGTACCAAAACATAATACCAAGATATATACCAAAACATATATCAATGACATTCGTTCAACTAGCGAATAGAGAAGGATACATAGCCTACATCCGATCTGTCATCTCCCATGTAGCTTCATCAAGCCCAAAGTGCTTCAACCTCCTTTTAACCTACTCGATTGCTTGGTTCTAGAGCACGAGCACCTTTATCTACAATATACACTGAGGTCCCAACTAGAATTCTTCATTTGGCTCCACCTGCAATATAGACCAGACAATCACATGATCAACATATTTTAACATACTTCTTAAGGAATGACACGTGGAAAACATCATGGACTTTCACTATTGGAGGTAGTGCAATTTGATAGACTATTGGTCCAATCCTTTCAAGAATATTGAAAGGTACAAAAAATCAAGGTGCCAGCTCGACACAAAATCCAATCCATAAGAAGCTCTTCTTGGGCTTGAAGTGCAAGTACACCTACTCCCCAACGTAAAGCTGCTTAAACAACCTACTTTTATCTGCATAGATTTTCTAATTGTCCTTTGTTGCCTTTAGATTCATTTTTATCACCTTCATTTCTTGTTCCATTTATGATAACATGTTTAGTCCAATCAATATTTTTTTCACTAGATCATTCTAAATGATGGGTGTATTACAACTTCACATGTACAATGCCTCAAATAGACTCATCGTTAGTGTTGGAGCAGGGTGCCTTAGGACTGGAATTTTGGATAAAAACATAGTATTTTTTTTAATTTAAGTCATGCACGCTAAGAAAAGAATAGGCCAAGGTTCTTTGGGGCGGGTGAAAGCCCCTCATGAGTTGTAATGGGAAAAAGGGTAGAAATAGGGTCTGCAAACCATATTTTGTGAACCTTAGATGAGCGCAAGCTAAATATATAAATAGGAGTCTAGATCGAGTCGATTAAGTAGTAGTAAGTCTGAACTATGTTTTGATATGATTTTCTAAGCTCAAAAGTGAACTTGTCTAGGTTTAGAAGGTTCTTGTTGGCTATATGCCGAGGGAACTTAGTCTTCTTGTGTGCGGACCCCACTGGCTGTGTGTGGGTAGAATGAAAGTATTGTAAGGAAGATCTAAACTGTGAATGAATAAAGGAACATTTTCGAAAGAATTTTGAGTGTCAAATGCATTTGTATTCTGCTTTATGATCTATTTTTATATGTTATTTCCGTTTATTGTGTTGTCTATGTTTGGATTAGTTGCGCAACTATCTTCTACCTTAGACTAATGTTAAATGAGTAGATCTATTATTGTTGGACCTGAATGTTAGGCATTAAGTCTATTGAATGGATTATGAGACCTCTATCTATGCGCATGCGGGATAACCTGCATAAAATGACCTAAATCTGCCTAGTTAGGGTTTCTAGTTAGGAATTATGTTGCGAAGGTCAGACCTCTATTTTCTTAGATCTGAATAAAACCAGCTCATTTAATTCTCTCTCAGGGTGTGGAAAGATGGTTCCAACACCCCCCCCCCATACTGCTTCGGGTGAGACTTTTACTTGTGCAAGTAGGTCACTTCTGAAAGGACCAATAGTAAGAGGATTTTGTTGGCTAACCTTACTCTGAATTTGGGTCATGACCCCTCAAGCCAACAAATGGTTCTGTTGCCAAGACATGGATCATTTTGAGAGAGATTGGGTGGTGTGGCAGCCATCAAAGCTAAAATTAGAAGACTAGTTTGTGAAGCAAATCCAATAATTTTCCCTTAAGGAAAACATAAGTAAGAAACTATTTGCTGAAGTTTGGAAACAAAATTATATCTTCACAGAGGTTCATGAGATATTCTTTGTTATTTTTTTGCACAAATTATAGAAGTGGTTGTCAATATTAGCTAAATTCCAAACCTGCTAGAAGAAGGATAAGGTCACTCAGTGGATACTTGAATTAATCTAACAGTTAGAACAGATTGATAATTCCATCACCCAGAATGTAGACCATTGGGTTGACAACATCTTGGGTGGGTTTGTGATAGAATTTGTAGTAGATCAGTTGTGTCATATTCCTAAGCGGAAATAAGGTTCTTCAAGGGACTAAGAGGTAAATTAATATGCTCTCTACCTTTATTGATTATGATGCTATTATGTGAAAAGGGTGTTTTGTGCAGCCACAATGAGTGAATGAACCCATATAAGCTAGAAAACACTGTTATAAAATTAAATAATAGAGAGCAATGCAACACATAAAATATGTGGAAAACACAAGCACAGAAAACACATAAAACTAGAGAGACACAGATATACGTGGTTCGCCCAGTTTGGGCTATGTCCACCCCGAACAACCAGTCCTGCCTTTCTATTATCCATCAAAATGAAGAGATACAACCTACATCATATTCATTGTAATATCCTCTGTTCTCTCTAACAGTCTCCCTATCTATTTCTCGCTCTCAGAATACTCATAAAATACAAAGCCGAAATACAATACTCTCATACAAAGTGTGGGGTTTCCTTCTAAGGAAAAAATACCCTAAACTAAACATAACTTCTACCGTTAGATCATCCACCTAATGAAAGATCCAGATTGAATAGAAATTACTATACTTTTACAAGGAAATTTTACATTTGTTTTTAGCTTTGGGGGTTTTGACCCTGAAACCCCCGCCGAGGGACCGCTGGCCACTAGACCCCCTAGCTGGGGGTTTAGCGCCCCCACGCAAGCCCCCTCTGCAGTGGTGTACAGTTTTCCTGGGGTGTACATCTAACTAAAACAAGAATCTCTAAATCAAGATGAAACATCAGGCTCCACACCCTACAAGCACTATGCGAAATGAAAAATATTATTAGGTTAATCAGAGAGGAGACAGATTTGTATAAAACCCTCAAGGAAACTTTCCAAATAGTGATACATAAATCATTAAGGCTACATGCACTGGAGCTATCCCTCTGGCTACTCCACAGTCGAACTTGCACAGGGGTAAGACATCTCCTACCCCACCACCACCACCTCCAGAAGGATATATGGCTTTGCATATGAAGCTACCCACCTTCAAGGGTGTGGGAGATGAGGGCATGGATAGGTTTTGGTTTTTTTCTAATGCAGTATGGACTGCACAAAATGTTAACATTGAATATCTCAAGAGAGTCCAATTGGCTATGGCATTCGAAGGTCGTGCATTAGATTGGTTTATGGGATATTTGACTCAACACGTTGATCACACTCTTGCACAAATTAGGGATGCTTTGAAACATAAATTCAGGAATCTGAAGTCCTACTCACAATGCGTAACAGAATTAAAAGATATCAAACAAGAGCCAAATGAGTATGTTTGAGAGGTTGATCAATGGCTGAAACACACCATCGGCGAGGGAGGGTTTATTTATGATGATAAGAAGCATAAGGAATGGTTTATTTCCATGCTCATGCCACATTTGCGTAGGCTTATGAATCAACAGAAGATCTATTACTAGGCCAAAGATCTTGAAGTTGCTATGAAACTAGAAGCAGCACCCAAAAAATATGATCAATTTATAACTCTGCAAATCCATAATCAATTGGAGGCAATGCACTTGGAGATTCAAAACCAATGCATAGAAAGGGGAAAGGAAGTTGGCACAAATGTCTGGTGCATACGGTGTAAGGGTTTCAGCCACACCAAATATGAGTGTACTTTGTTCTCAAATTACATGCAAGAAGGATGGCCAAATCCACTGTGCCTCAGGGATGCTGCTGGGCCAAGAGGTACTCCCATACTATAGTGCTTTGATTGTATGGTAGTTTTAAAACATGATACAAACCATTTCCCTTTATTATGAAGCTATGTACTAGAGTTGAAGCAGCAATGGTGCAGGTTTTTCTCTTCAATTGGTCACGATGAGAACCATTGTCACACATTTGACCTAATGATGGACAGTGCTAACCTATATAGAGTGCAGACCAACCCATATTCACCAGCATCTCCCTCTATACGTGGAGAATCCCAAACAAGAGGAAGGGGAGGGAGGAGAGGTGGAGGCGCAGGTAGTGGAAGGGGATCATTAACCTGCTATAACTTTGGAGATGTTGGACATTATGCGTGTGAGTGCATATAACTTCTCAACAATATTGCAGGTATTATACACAATTTGATCATGTAATTTAAGATTGTCCTGTTTTAATTGCTACAATGCAGGAAAAGCAAGAACATACACCTACACGAAACATACAAATAGTTAAAGAAAAACAATGCGATGATGATCCAAGTGTAAAAATAATTACACGCAGTGGTGCTACCACCAAAGGATATGAGGAAAAGAAGGCTGATGCAGAGCCATTGATCGGAAAAGCATCTGACAAGAAAGAAGGAATCAACCTCTAGAAGGAAAAGGAGACTTTTATTGAAGCCGGGAAGGATTTTGCTGTTGCAAGGGCATCCACATCGAATTCTATCATGGAGTCAAAGATTGATGATGAAGTGAAACCATTCCTACAAGCTTGTATTAAGTTATTGCGTAATCAGAAAGCAATATAAAATCTTCATGCTCTAATAGATAGCTGCGTAGACAAGTAATTGCCTTGAACTAAGACTAAGGCCATGAAAAAGATCTATAAGAACAACAAGAGAACAGGCCGGGAGATGCCCATGACCATGAAAATTGGAGAGTATGAGATGGATCACATCAACTTGGATTTAGGTTTTGATGCAAACGTGTTACCTAAGCAAAACTAGTAGTAGATGGGAGAACCAAAGCTAGAATGGTCCACCATTCAGCTATGCATGGCCAATCAACAGAAGATCATTCCACTTGGAAGACTTCCAAAGGTTCTAGTAGACATTACTGGAGTAAAGGCACACTTAGATTTTAAAGTAATACAAATTGTGGATGATGTAAATCCCTACACTACAATGCTAGGGAGAAACTGGGCCATTGATATGGGAGGCATCATCAACTTAAAGCATAGAAGCATGACCTTTGAAAATGTTTGTACACAGGTGATAGTACAACTGGATCTGAGAGAAGGAGAAAAACATACAAAGAGAGTGCACGAAGGAGATGATTTCGATCATATCTACAAGTTGACTACATGGCATGAGGATTGGATCAATCCTACAGTTGATGGAATTCTGAATTGGGAAAAGGATAGTTCATTTTTTTTCAGATTCAGATGGGGAGTTGGAGAACTGGCAGAATCAATTGCATGATGTTTCTACATTTCGCTACCTAAATATCACTAAAAATTTCTGATGCATCTCCTCATAGGAAAGATAATTACACTATTTTGATGGTTCTGATAGTGTTGTAGTATTTCTGGAAAAATTGGAAAAGGTTGTCCCGAAAGAATTAATTTTTTTGGAACTTGATCTGGCTATGCACACAACCCTAGTGCATTGGTGGGATATGCACAAGGGAGTTTTTAAGTACTGGGAGGAATGCAACAAAATGATGAAGTTGTGCTTTGAGCCACCAGCTACACCACTGATAGAGATTTTCTATGGTTAGGGAGACTCGCGCAAGAACCTGGCCATGTGGATGGACGTTTGGAATGAAAAGACCTGGAATGAATGGGTTCAAATGTTTTTTCATTCATTTGGACTGATACCTACTACACGGCCTAGAAACTATCCATATGATGAGACCATTCTAAGAATTCCATGAATGGTGTTTAGTGCCACACATGTATTAGGAAATTCATATCTATAATGAATGATATGTAAAATGAGATGGAGTCTTTGATTTTCCACCCAACTATATACTAACTATAGCTAGGTCTCTCTTTCATTTGTCAATCTCGAGCTAGATTCTAAGCCTTGAGAAGGTTGCTCATGGGACAAAACCATATTTTCAAGTTGAACCAATGACACCAAAGGTCCTACCTCCACCCATTTAGACTTCCACACATAATGATCCTATCAAGGGAATAAAAAATTATGAAGGAACTTTCACTAGCTCTCATTTTCTCAACTGCAGTATGTTTCCTTTTCCTAAGAGTTTTCGATGTTCGTGACTACTCATGACTTCAAATATATTTCACATAAGCATCTATAGTTAGATTCATAACATATGACCATCAATTTCACAGTTATTCTAGTGGTTTATTTTAGCCCCTTTGAAGCTTAGATGCGAGCTTTTAAGGGAAAGGGAGGGCCTATAAACCATATAGCCACATGCTAGCCTTGTCAATGTAGCAGCTAAGGCCCAAATAACAAAAATTTTGCCTCTAGCTCTGATCTTCCCCTGAGCAGAGGTCACTACCTAAAAATTGTTGTACCCTTGCAAAAGGGTAATTAACATTGAAGCAAACATATTAAAGCCACTTATTTATGCTTCCCAATTTTTTATTTTATACAATGTTTATTATTAATATATATAATTAGGTTTTAGATAATGTTTATTATTAATATATAGTATTAGGTTTTATATAATGTTTTTTTTTATGATATAGAGTTAGAGATGTTTAATATATAATGTTTATTATATTATAATAGAGAATTAGATTTTATATAATGTTCATTATATTAATTTTAAATTTCTTATTTTGATAATAAATAATAATTTTAAAAAAAATGTGCTAAAAAAATATTAAATTAATAAAAATAATAATAAATAAAATGTATTAAATAATTCTATATAGATACTACAATCAATAAAAATATATTAAATAATTATATATAAATACTACCATTATTTTTAGGTGCAATGTCATGTTAATGTTATATATACAAAGAAATGAAGGGGCTTAATTAATTAATCAAATCAAGTGATAAGAGGTAAGACCAATATGAAGGATATCCCATGAAGTAGGAGTTGTGTTTAGGGTTTACATGCGTTTGTATACTTTCCACAGTGGGCTCTAATATTTTGGCAGGAATTCATTTTTCGGTTGATTCTCATCAACTTATGGCCTCCAAGTCTCACAAGAGGGTGTGGCCCAGTCCTATTGCAATGTAGTCCCATGGGATGATAAGTATAGGAAGAAGGTGTGATCCAGGTGGATATCGGTGGCCACCCACCTACTCCATTTGGACTAGCACCATCAATTCTTGCAACTCTCCACATACAACACAAATTACTACTTTTAGCAGGTTTGCGGGTCCTCCACTCCCGGAGCCGTTTCGGGGCCTTAGTGATCCAGGTGGATATTGGTGGCCACCCACCTATTCCGTTTGAACCCCCACCATCAGTTCTTTCAATTTTCAAGTTGCAACAAAGCTTACTATTTTTAGCAGTTTTTTGGGTCCTGAACTTCCGGAGCCGTTTTGAGGCCCTAAACGATGTTTTTTGGGAAAACGGAGAGCAACATGGGTCCATGGACCGATGTTTCTCATTCAAAAGTTGTACTCCTCGGATAGATATTTCTAACGAGCTATTGAGTGCGTAAAATGGAGATCAGGTGCCAAAGTTACGCCCCCGGGAAGTTGAACCAGCAATTTACCCAAACGGGCGCCCACAGTTTTGGCGCCTCATCTCCTACGGTTAGGTTTTTGGACGTTTTAGATTCTACATTGTTTCTCAACAATAAATAGGCCCTCGAGCCTCATTGTAACTCAGTTCAGAGGCCTGTAGTTGCCACATCTCTTCTCAGAGATAGCTACCAGTGCCCTAACTAGTTTTACTTCCATTCTGTCTGTAAGCAAATTTCAGTTCTTTGATATTAATGAAATGAAGTGTTAATTCCGCTGCATCTCTGTATTTATGGTTATATGTTTATTCTGTTGCATTCCTACATAAATCTGGATCAATGGTATCAGAGCGGGTTTGCTCTTTCTTCTTTTTTCTTTGCATGTCCCTAACGCTGTCAGGGTATAAGGAGTTAGGGCTCGATCTGGTTGAACCCTTGCAAGATCAGCCTCGCAAACCCCGAAAACCTCCCATGGCGGAAGAAAAGAAAGACGAGGGAGCAGGAGATCCTATCAAAATAATTCTCGAGGAGGCGCTCGAGAAACAAAGGAACGCGATGATGGATAACTTTGCTCAAATCCTTCAACGACTGCCCACATATGGCGCATCTGCATCCAACAGCCACTCTGGAGGCGCCACTCCCTTCAAGGTACAGGTAAAATTTGACATTCCTAAATTTGAAGGAAAAATAGATGCAGACGTTGTAGACAGATGGTTAAATTTGTTGGAAGGGTATTTCTCGGTCCATGACTTCTCTGACCGAGAAAATATTATTTTTGCACTCCTCAAAGCCGCCCCCCATGTCAAAGACTGGTGGGAAACCTATCGTGAGCAAGAGGGCAATGGGGAACCCTCTCTGTTCTCAGCCACACCCACTTGGAATTTTTTCTGAGATGGCATCAAGGAACAATATTATCCCGTGGGGAGCTATGAGGACAAATACATCCAATGGACCACGCTGCAGCAACAAAAGGATCAAGATGTGCATGAACTGACGAATCTGTTCCATACCCTGCGCAAAAAGTTGGGTATTAAAGATTCAGAGAGACATTTGGTGCTCAAGTACCGCGGCTGTCTGCACAAACACATTCAAGAGGAAATGGAGTTCCTCGACATTACATCTCTTGGCATGGCATATCGCTATGCCGCCAAGATCGAGCAGAAATTTAAGCAGAAGAAGCGAGACTTTGGATTTGCAAATCCGAAAGGGGCCCCCGAACCAAAGAACAAGGGGCAAGGCCAAAGAAATGCGACTCAGAACAACACCACAAATCCAAAGAAGGACACAGGGAAGTGGTGTGAATTTCATAATAGCCCCACTCACAGCACAAATGAGTGTCGGGCCAAACAGTGTTTGGTGGCTAAACTAAAGGCACCCGAATCAGATGCATTTTCTGATCCTGAGTTAGAACCAGACAAAGGCAATGAAAAAGGGAAGAATATCATTGATGTGGATCCCAGTGCCATTGTTGCCACCACCAAGATCCAAAAGGAGGGTCCAGAGGATCCAGAGGAGGGGGAGCGCCTCTTCCAGTCGAAGATGTGGGTGAAGGGTTCTCCGCTGCAGTTTCTCCTCGATAGCGAAAGCCAAAAGAACCTCATTTCAGCAGAGGTCATGAAGCGGCTTGGCCTACCAACCATAGCACACCCGCAGCCTTATACCATCGGGTGGCTCCACCCAGGGAGAGATCTCTGCATCCGCTAGCAGTGCCGCCTTCCATACAGTATCAAGCCATTCACGGATGAGGTATTGTGTGATGTTGCTCCTCTTGATGTAGCTGATGTATTATTGGGCCAACCATACTTGTGGAGGTGACATGCTGTGTATGAGTCTAGGCCTCGTGCTGTTATTATTACTTTGGGAAATAACTTGTACATGATACCGGAGGTAGTACCGCCTCCTGTCATCTCTTTGACTACTGCAAAACAACACAGTAAGATTGTTTCTCAAACCAAGAAATTCATTTTCCTTACAACTCACTCACAGGGAAAGAAAAGTATTGTGGCCATAGCCTCAAACAAGCCCTCGTACTCACGGCAGCAGATGGAAAATTCATGGAGGAACACGTGGTGCATCCTCACCTGCGAGCTTCCTCTCACAATCGCTGCATAAGAACCCAGCTGATCCGACCCCAACGCACCACCGCCCGGACAAGCTTCAACAGCATCCCCGCAACCACATGAGGCAGTCCAAACATGTACCGTCCGAGGTCGAGGAAGAACCAAATTTACTAAATGCATCCAGCATGTCCACCCGGCGGTCCTTGGACATCTTCAACACATCTAATACCCGACCAAATACGAATTTGCCCTTAGCTCATGGAGGATCTCAACCAATGGGGACCACTGGTTTTCAAGGAGGAGGAATGATCAGTGGGATATTGGTGGTCACCCACCCAGCCCATTTGGACCAGCACCATCAATTCTTGCAGCTTCTCACATTCATCACAACTTACTATTTTTAGCAGGTTTTCGGGTCCTCCACTCTCGGAGCCGTTTTGGGGGCTTAATGATCCAGGTGGATATTGGTGGCCACCCACCTATTCCATTTGAACCCCCATCTTCAGTTCTTTCAATTTTCAAGTTGCAACAAAACTTACTATTTTTTAGCAGTTTTTCGGGTCCTGAACTTCCGGAGCCGTTTTGAGGCCCTAAACGACATTTTTTGGGAAAACAGCAGAGCAACATGGGTCCATGGACCGATGTTGCTCATTCAAAAGTTGTACCTCCCTGAGCAGATCTTTCAACGAGCTACCGAGCGCAAGAAACGGGAGATCAAAGCAAAGTTAGCCCCCGGAAGTTGAACCACCACCACAGCCCAAACTGCGCCTCATGCTTTGGCGCCTATCTCCCACAAGCTAGCTGGACGTTTCAGATTCTACATTGTTTCTGAACAATAAATAGTCCCTCGAGCCTCATTGTAACTCAGTTCAGAGGCCTGTAGCCGCCACATCTCTTCTCGGAGATAGCTACCAGTGCCCTAGCTAGTTTTACTTCCATTCTGTCTGTAAGCAAATTTCAGTTCTTTGATATTAATGAAATGAAGTGTTAATTCCACTGCATCTCTGTATTTATGGTTATATGTTTATTCTGTTGCGTTCCTACATAAATCTGCATCAAGGTG